>APFE031739476.1:41110-53526 GCA_000404065.3 Pinus taeda
ATTCGCTTTTCACTTCACTTTCATATAGATCGAGCTTTTTGAAACAATAACCCAATATTTCAGATCTTAAGATATTCAACCCAAAAGCATACACAAGCCAAATGATCTCCTTTGCTTTATATAGGCAAGCTCTTCCTCAAATCATGGACCAATACCACGGGCCAAAACCATAACAAACCAATACCATCAACTCAATACTAAGGATCAACACGTCTGTCGAGATGCCATGGTCCAAAAACCATAGGTTCAAATTCCAAGGACTAACTACCATGGACCAAAGGTAAGTTTTCCCACATGAAATAAACTTTTCTCTGCATAAAATTCTGTGAACTTTTCTCCACATGAAATAAACTTTTATAAACTTTTCTCTGCATAAAATTTCATGAACTTTTCTCCTGCGTACTTCTTAATTCTCATCATATTGAGAGCCATGCCATGGGTGTTGCCATCAAGTACAACATCTGTAACATATAACCATACCAGAAACATAATGCCAACAATTTGCAATGTGACCCACTTATGAAAATGTAGTTATCATTATTTTCAAAGTTATGGAACTTGTTAGGAATTTGTGACACTTCAACTTTCATTGATGGTTATGTTAGGTCTCACAATCCTAGTTAGATTCTCAAACCGTGTCAGATCTAGATTTCCTTGCAAAATAATTTCCTTCGTATTGTTTCAATGGATACAAACTCTTTCTTGAAAGATTTTCGATAATTCGGATATAGTTTTTTCTAACTTTCAAGATTTGGTTTTTGATTAGATAAAATATTATTTTTTAGTTGATTCATCCCCATGCAAATATATTGTAATGATTTCAGGTTTGGAATGTATATCTTCCATGAATGTACAAATCTATAAACCCTATCATTTTGATTATCATTATAAAGATCGTCATTGGACAAAGGATTCATACCTGTTAAGTGCTTTGGTAAATAATTATATCCTAATCTTCATCATGAATGTTGTTAAACTAATCATTATTGTACTAGACCAATCAATCCTTTTGAGCAGAATTTAAGTCTTGAATATTTTAGTGAATCAAAACCACCATGCTAATATGGATTTTAGATTTGATTTGACATACCCTTCTAACCTTTTGTCAACATGTTATTTCAATTGGCTTCCCAGATTTACAAGGCCAGTAATTGTTTCTAATTCCTCAAGATTTTGTATTACTGGTTTGGTATGGAATTAGACATAAGGGAAAACAATGGAGAATGGAGAATCTCATGTGCTAATTCATCAATCTGATCATAACACTGGTCCTAACAACTATCACTTGATGAATCATTTTTCTATTAGTACACCTGATGATAGTTGATCTACATCTGTTGATCTTATCGATTCTCCTTATAATTTGAGTGCGTTAATTGAAATTTCAGCCTCTTAAGAATTTCAGGGGTTTCAAAAGGATTTTTTTGAATTTCATGATTGAATTTATGACAAGATGGAAGGATCATACTTAATAAGCCCATTTTCTAATAATAAGTTTTGATCTTTGTTGATGCTTTCTATGAAGGAAACACTGATGAAGATACATTCACAAGAATTCTTTGAGGCTTGTATGATTAGTGTTCTCATAAAAAATGTAAGGTTGCGGGATGGTTAAGGTTAGTTGTTATGACACCTCTTACTACCTTTCGGCAAGACCTTCGATATTAAGTTATTCAAGTTCTTATCTTCTCTTTTGCACACCATTATATGTTGGTTTTCATTGTTGGTACCTTTGTGTTTGTAGGTCAGGAGCAGTTATGATGGTTACATTGGAAATCTCATTACACTTGACTCCGACCTTCTAGGTGGTTAGGTTAGGAGTAGGTCTAGCTTTATTCTAGTTTCCCATTTTCCACTTGTCCTGCATTTTCTCTCCATCTATTCTTTGTATTTCTTTTGTTTTCTTACTTTTGTCTATAGGTTGCTTTATGTTTAGCCTCCGTTTGGTTGCCTTTTGGGTCTTTTTTCTTTCTTTTTCATTTTCTTTCGTGTTTTGTTTAATAAGGATTTGCATGAAAGATGTCTCTGGTTGGATCAAAATACAATGTGGCAAAGTTTGAAAAGGGAAATTGTGATGACAAACAATGCTTGGCTTATTTTTCATCCTCTTCTCTATCTTGGGTTTACCTATCTTTAAATTCAATGAAGTCTGAATGGAAAATATGATCCATTCGAACAAAAAGCCTTTGGTCAAACCATAGAGCCCATATCTATTCTAGGATATTCATTCCTTGATTCAGTGTTGTAATTAAGTGGTGTTCTCCTTATCGATCCAATCAAGTAGAGAAGGGAAAGGGAAAAATAAATAGTGAGCAAACCTATATCAAAGGTATATGTGTGTGTCTATATATATATATATATATATATATAATATATATCCTTCTTTGAAGGAAAAACCTCTTATACTCTCATTAAGTCGGGACCCCTCGTCCATCCAGTAAAAATAAATAAGTGCCTAAGCACAATTCTATAATAAAATAAATAAATGATGAAAAAAAAGAAAGGCTTCTTGCATAGAGAGGTGAATAAAGTAACTTTGTCATGGTATTGTTCAAGCTTGTGGACAGCGAAGCAATGCTTATGTTCATGTAGTGACTCTATCGGGGTATTGTCCAAGCCGACTAGCAATGAAGCAACACCAAATACAAAAACTCATACGATGATCATTTTAAACTCGCAACTATATATTGCCCTCTCCTAGATCGAAACAATTATGGTTTGGGAAGCTTTGTAAATGTGTTTAGTCGAAAAAACGAACAGAGGAGACTATATCCATAACCGGGTCAAATGAGAAAGCCAAGGTAATCCGTACAGTGAATCAATACTTCTTGAAAGACTAAGATCTTGCACTTTAAGATAATACCTAAACAGAGAAGTTGAAGTTCTACCAATGTGTGGCCAAGTGTTTTCATTGTGACAAACACCCTACAAAATTTTGCTTACACTTGAATTTTGGAGCTTGCTGATGATCTTACAATCAGTCATTCGATGGTCACTTCATGGTTATCTTATTTTTTGTAAAGTATTAAGTCTTCTTCTAAGTTTCAAATTCACTTGTTTACACATGTTTTGTCTTCAATTAATTCACAAACACACTTCTTTCGATGCAAGCTTAAATAGGCATTGCACAACTCTTGAAGGTCAGGCTTGCACAATCAGTAGTGATAATGACTACGCAATTTATAAGCATAGTGTACTATGAAATACATATCAATACTTCAATTGCAATACTACTTATATTTCGGTGAGTTTTCTCAATTGTCGCTAGACTGACGCACCTTTGTTTTTGCAAGTGTTTCTTTCACATTAACTTTCATTTTTCTTCTAGTCATTTTAATAAGTATCATTTTCATGTTATTTTTGCTTTTTCATGTGTCTCTTTCACTTTCTTTAATCTTGGGGAAGTTTCATTTTCACTTTTCTCTTACTTTCGCAAGTGTCATCTTTTGGCATGGGAAGTGTTGCACATTGTAAAAGTGAAGTTATGGTTCATTTCAAGAATAAAATTTGATACCAATGGGTCCTATATATCATGTATATATGTATTAGACTCATTCCAAAATTTGTATGCATTGGCGTACTAGTGTTTTCATTGTCATCGCAAAGTATATCTTAGGTGTCTCACTTGGAGGAGAATGTTGCTTTGTCGTCACATTAAGGGGATCATTTTGATTCTAAGTGTTGATTGTTTAATATTGTGTCATCAATTTTGTTGAGTGCGTTATCATGTTCAAGTCCAACCTTGGTTTCATCTTTACCTCACTAATCACAAACTTAGTCAAATTCTGGAAAGTTTCATGCCCGACCAACCTAAGCTCACTTTACCCCCTTGAACTGCACATTATGCAGTTGCAAGACTCAAGCCTTGCATCCCTACCTCCTGAAAATGCACAATGCACATTTACTGCCTCCAAGGACTACACATTGCACAATCACAATTCACAAGAACTACCTCCTGACCTTTATAATTGCGCAATCATTCCTCTCATCTAGTCTCCTTTTTCATATTGTGTAGTTTCAAGCAATAGCCTGTCTCCATTCTTTCCTAAACCGCACAACTGCGCAATCCTTTAACCCTCTCTCTCACTATGACCCTCAATTGCGTAGTGTTATCTCTTGGGCCTCCAGTATTGTGAATTGCATAGTCACAAGCATAACTCACTCACTCCTGACCTCTACAATTGCGCACTACGTAATCCATGAGCCTTCCTCCCTATTCAGTACCTAGTTCTAGGTCATTCAGTGGATTTCATAAAATGGTTAGACTAGGATATTTATGGGTTGATATTGTCTTGTCATGAGTAAATTTCATCTTCAGGTAATATACTTTGACATGACAAGATGATGGTAAAAATGGAAGAGAAAGAGACTATGCTAGAAGGCACTTTTGAAGTGGGAACCATGAAGAATTCATCAAGCAAGTAGATGGAGGGACTCTAGTTTACAAAAAAATATCAAAGATCATGACCACATGAAGACTCCATATCATTCAACGCCTTGGAGGGTGAAGATGAAGAGAAAAGCAGATCTTTCATGAAGATGAAGTGCCGAACAAACCTCTCATGAATATTAAATACAAAGCAACAAAATAACATCTTGGAATTTCCATCTCAACATGCAATCCATGTCATCATTTTCAAGTTGTGACTTATGCAAGTGTCATCGCAATTTCATGTTTGTCCATGTCTCTTTCCACATCATTTGTGGATGTAATGATGTAATTACCAAAAGTAAAGGTAAAAATGTAATATATGGAAGTCCAAGAATCACATGTGGAATGTGAAAAGTCACATAGTCATATATGGACAAAAGAGTCTTTAGGAAAAGTCTAAACATCATATATAAGTCCAAAGGGCACATTAGGAGTCCAAGGGTCATGAGGGTAACTCAAGAGTCATAGAGGATATGAAATTCCATTCCTCTTGTTATAAAAGAAACCACATAACTCAAGCAAAGGGCTTTTGGAGGCTTAGCCTTGGATTCTCTAGCTTGGCATAGGAGAGAAGATCATTCCTTGGAGACGAACGAAGTGACTTAATGTTCCACTATTGGAGCTATTGTCTCACCATTGTAACTGTGTACTTGGATATTTTGCTCAATAATCAGAAGCTTATTGAGCCAACACATTTTCATGCATGTATCATGAATATTGTAAGACTATTCTTTAGATGTTTGCGCTATATGTTTTGTTCACATGTACTAAGGAAATTGAACTTCTTCATTGGCTTTGGTACTTATCTTGTTGAATGTGTGTTGTATTTTCTTTAATGTTCTTGTGTCTATGTGAACTATTTTGCTAGATAACTAATGAATCTTTCCTTACTCTTATGTAACTCTCTTAGGATAGTACTATTACTTTCCTTCTACATACTCACTCTTTACCTCCCTCTCTTGAAAGTCTCCTTTTACACATTGCAATTGGTGTTTCACAGTGTCAAATACTTATTGATTTCAAAGGTTATGTGCATACTCTCTTATATGATTCATTGCAGCCAAGGAAAATCTTAGAGTTATGGTGGTCAGGTTGATACTCCAGATGGGGCTCCTAGTCCAAATAGTGTGAGGTCTAATTAGGAATTGACATCAGGGAGACCTTCTTGGTTGATGGATTTCCAACACCATCAACAAATTCCAAGAGAGGAGAGAGAAAACATACATATCTACCATGAAACTAATCACAAGAGCATTGATAAAAATATAAGAACTAAATAAGTCATAAAAAATATGAAAAGAGAGAGAGAATTGGAGAGGAAGGATTCGATTAAGAAAAATCGTTACATGCAATGAGGCTAATTTTGGAACCTCTCCTTCCCCACCTTCACTCTCTTTATTTTTCCATATTATAGGTTTCTTGTTGATGGAGTAAACTTTAATTAGGTTTTATTTTGTTAATTACATATATATTAAGTTCAGTTTTACATAAAAATATTACTTTATGACTTATACATCCAAATTTAAACTATAAGCCCCACTAATATTTAGATTAGACCTAATACCTATAGTGAGTTTTTCAAAGCTAGGATAAAAAAACATTTTTAGTCCCCAATAAACCATGAGATGAAACAAAAACATCAACATTAATTTTCTTACAAACAACTATGCAAGTAGCAATATAATTAGTAAGTGAGTTTGAAAACTCGATAGTGTTTTCTCAACACTATGCAGGCAATGAATTTATTATTCAAGGTTTTGTCTGTGAAAAAATAATCCCTAAACAATATTATTCTTCCCAGTTAATTGTAGCAACTAGGAGTCATGATTTTATTTCAAAGCTTGATACTCATAAAAAAAATTATTGGTATCTCCCTGAAGGGAGTGTTTTTTTCGCTAAGCCAATCAACTGAATCTTATATATGGGAAATATCATCAGTTTGTTGGGATTTGGTCTACTCAACCCTCCAAATTTCCTCCTTCAATCCATTGATATCTTCATGATGAAGAGTGTTAACCTCTTCCTCCATATCATCAACAAGGTCATCCTTTTCCTCAAATTCATCTGGAAAATTTTCAAAAAATGTTTCCATGATGATGTCTAAGATTAAAAAAAATCTTATATTTTTCGATGATAACAATTTTGAACAAAACAAATTTAGTTTTAAACCAATTTTCTAGTCCTTCATTCTATGTTTTTAATATAGAAACAACAAGATTCAAGGTACTAGCCTCTTAATGAAGCTAATAAATAGCCTTTTTATCATGAATTTCTTGCAATAGTTTACCCATATTAATAAACCAAAACATCAAAACACATATGGTATCAAACAATCATCCAAATTGAAATTCTATCCAAATCTTAAGTCAATTAGTCGAATATAGAAAACACTTGTTGAAGATAGTCGTAATCGAGTACATGGTAAGCCAACTATCCACACACCATTCAATGGAATAAAATCCAAAAATAGAGTTAATGCATGGGTCATCTAATCAACTAAAACATATATAAGTCACCTGAAACATGACAGAGAACAATAATTGAGTGACACATGTAAATTACCTACCCAGTTGATGGATCCAGTGTTGACTCCTCCTGTCAATGGTAAAAAATTAGTCAACTCAAGTATATGATTGTTAACAAGGGAATTATGGTCGACTACCAGTTTTGACATATGATCATAGGAATCCATAAACAACAAAGTAAGATGGCATTCAACCATATTAATTAATCAATCATTAGTCATTAGACTCACTAGTCGATTATTCTAGTCCCAATCAACCATATGCCTAATAGATATTCCTTTCCATCTAGTTGTAGACAATATGACATAGATATGATATATTGAAAGTTGTGCGTATCACACTTGTTCAATCTCAATAAAAATAAGCGATAAATGAACCAAAATTTAGTCAAATCTTAATCAAGCCACTAGTTGAATTGCAAATTAGCCATTTATTAATTCCCTTGTATCAATAGAATAGTCAATGCCTATGTCAAAAACCTCAAATGGTGGACTAGCATGTATGCTCATATTCGATTGAGTATTATAACACATTTGACAAGTCATTTGATCCAACAAATAAACTTAGTTGATGCACAATTTTGGACATGTCGAAACTCAATCACAACTCTATTTAAGTAATATTTAGTCGATATACTTGTTTCATGGTTGTAACGCCAATTGGCTCATACCATGTCGAGCTTATGCTAGAGGATAAGACTAGAAATTGAAATATGTTCTCTATCACTTCCAATGCAAAGCAACCATATCACTTTGAGGCACAATACAACTAGAAAATGTCTAGTCGAACAAATAAAGAAGGTAAAATATTCCAATGCATAAGTCAACCATCAATCGAGTTACAATCTAGTAAAAAGAGAATCATGTGTTAGAGGCAATTTGACAAATCTTGATCATGGAAAGGAACTAGGGAATCATTCTCGGAACAACTTACTATAGGTTTTTCCTTAGAGGCAATTTGATGAGTAGCAAATCTCCATCAATGAATTAGCACATGGAGTATGAAAACCAGATTGATGACTAATCAAGGCACACACATACTATGATATTTAAACAATATCAAAGCACTGATTTGGAACTCACTCATATTCTCTTTCTCTCTCTCCCTTTAAAAATATGAATCACAAACCTAAAAAATCTAATACCATGATGGGATAGGTAAATAATAGCAAAGAAGAATAAATAATCTAATTACAATGTTGGTTCTAAAGAAACCATTGCATTGAAGCATAAAGGATATGATCCATAAGGGTGCAAATCAAAATATCACAATTGTTGATAGACTGATCAAAAGGACCATCTATAAGTACGTTTAGACATGAGCCAAACTAACAACGACAAGACCACATAATTATAATTTTCCATGAAGAGTGGCTTTGAAATTCAAATTTGGACTTGGTAAACCATATTCCAATAAGATGAGATTACAAGGAGCCCAAGGTTCCAATAAAATCTCCTAAAACTTGAATTTGAATAACTTGATTAACTCAATTTACCTATGGCAGCATAACACCAATTTAAATGCCATTAATCCACTTTCTTTTGGTTGATGTCCTATTCTTAGGTTGAAATAGATGTAATGGTTGGAGGAAAGATTCAAATCCCCACCAACCCCTCCTCTAGGGAGGGTTCCTTGAGAGGCGGTATCAAAGAAATCCCATGGAATCTTCTTGTTAATATTTTCTTTAGCAATTTGTTTTGCAGGTTAAATTTCCCCATACTCGGTAAATGAACATAGAATGTTTAAACTCTAAATATGTATTTAAAAGGTAAGACATCCATTTCCATAAATATTTTGGAATCCTTGCCGAACCAAACTCCCTAAGAAATATTTAGAGCAAGAGATTTGTACCTCTCAATGTCCTTGTTTAACAAAACTCTTTGAAGTCTTCCTCTATGTTATTTTCTCTCCAAGCATTTTTCAAGCCAATCAACCCTTTTATCTCTAGGAAACCTTGCTTGGTAAAAGAGCAAGATGTAATAAGATGACACCATCATGGGCCCTCAAAGATTTTGTTCTATACAATGTCAAATGTTAGCACATTTTTGGTCAAAAATAGCCACATTAATATTTTGGATTTCATTGGGCATTTAGATTTCTATATATATTTTCACTTACAAATTTGTGATTTTTCATTGCCCTCAATGTTGGGTATGTGTTTTATTCTTTCCACGACTATCCCCAGGTGTTGTTACATTGCGTCAGGCATAGTGGGAGCATCGCAGGGGCTGCTGGGGGTTTGCAGGGGGGTAGTATTCCCCCTCCACAGGGTTCAAGGAAGTGCCCCAATACTTTTTTTTATGCGGACCCAATAATAGTTGGGTGAACCCAAGGACGGGGGGTAGACCTAAGGATAGTGGGTGGACCTACCCATGGTTTTGCTCATGGTTTTGGGCATTATGTGTTTTTTCCCATGGTATTTTCTAGATTCGATCGAGGGAACTATGGTTATTCTCTAATCCAAGGTTAATGGATTAGGGTTTATGAATGCTTCCACATGTATATAATGTATTATAACATTGAAATGAACATAATTAAAAATCAATCTGGTTTTCCTAGTTTGAGTCCTAGGAGAAAATATTTTTGTATATTTTATGTTCTTGCCATTGTATATTTTTTTATTTTAAGAATTGTTTTGCATGTAATTTTTGTAGAGGATTAAAAACTACACTCAACTTCAAGAACTTTGTATACTATTCTAGGCTCATAATCCCTTGTAGGATTTAAAGACCATATTATCTAATCCTCCTCATCTCTTAGTCCAATTGAAAACTTCCTTAAGTTTCCCATGTTCCAATACCCTTTTCCCTAAGACCTTTCTCTCTCCAAGATAGCCATTATCTATTGGAATAAGGGATTACTCAGAGAGGTAGGTGAATCAATAATTACTGAGGTTCTTAAACTTTAAACTCAATTCTTAATTTCCTTTCACTCTTCGAAATTAATTATGTGAGTATTCTTAATACAATACATATACAGCAATGCAAACCATTCACATGAACATAGAATGCATCAATTGAGCACCATGCACATATCAACATATGTATTTTTATGTGGAAACCCAAAGGGAGAAAACCACCGATATGTTTTTTATTATGATATAATTTAAGCTCCTACTTAATTACATCAAGTTGTTTGTGAGAACCCACTCATGGGAAGACCCAACGCCATTTCAAATAGCAAGCCACTACTTGCCAAGAGGAACCAACCTCTTATGAATGCAGGACACAACCTGCTCTAGCCACCTGTTATATTTTTCATACAATTTTCAAACTAAAAACATAGGCATATACAAATGCTCATAAATATTAAACCTCTTTAGATTCTCCACACAATACCTTCCGCTCTGCTCTGTAGTCCTTCTTTGCAATACACACTTCACTGATCAAACAGGTCTAATCTCGACCCTCAATTTCTCTATATGAAATTTAGCTCTCAGCCCCAATCTCCCTTCTGCTCACTCACACACATGCAACACCACTCTCTTTTCACACTTCTCTCAATACTATGATTCACAAAAATGCTACATCCCCATCTGTACAGTTGTAATACAGGTTTTTTGTTTCTCTATTACTTAAAGAATGATGTTATATTAGCTATCAGCGACTCTATCCAAAAGCTACTCTCAACATGGCTCTCCATCCTGTTGTTACGTCCATAAACATGGCCACTACAAAAACATTAAACCTGATAATGGGCACTTCTGTGTTACTTCATTTTGAGAGCTAAATCTCAGTCAAATTGGGCACTACTACAACATTAATCACATAATGGGCTCTGAGAGTTTTTCATACTAAGAATAAATTCTCTATTGGATTGCATGCTTCAACAAGGCTCTCCATGCTTATTAATTGATCACAAAGTAAGCCTTGTAGCTCATGCATGCTTCATTTGATCTATATTCAATTCTTATACACACAACAATATTTTCCATTTAATTTGTCATGGTGTGCAAGAAAGACTAGGCATGTCTTGTTTAATTTGAACCAGGCTCATTAATTTTTTTTGTGCACTATGGTTCTTGCAACCTCATTTTCTTGTTCTGGACAATTTCCCATTATGGCTTATTAACACTAATTTTTCCATTGCCTAAAGTATAGCTCCGAGGGCTTAAACACCATGCAATAAATCTCTACATCCTTTGTGACATGGCACCCATAGGACCAACTCATGGGCTAGCCTTAGCCTCAAACCTTCGTGTCTCAACACCTTTTTCTTTGTATTTGGCTTGAAGTCTCATGGCCACAATAATAAGCAAAACCTTCACAAAATTTTGACCTTGACGCACCTTCTCTCATTTGAAGGGACTGTTAAATGTCGAAAATATCTCTCTCCCCTAGCTCTGTTACCCCGATGATATTTCCCGACGCTTGTTTGTTTCCTCTGGGGTAAACCTTAAGGGCTTGTGTTTCTAGTGGGACTGCCTAATGCCTCTTTTGTTATGAAACCAGCTCACAAAAAGATAGAAAAGATAGATGAACGCCTTAGAAATAAGCCTCTTCGAGGGGGAAACCTCCTTTACATTACACAAATGAAGAATTCTTGGATGACATAAATTAAAAGACCTCCTTTCTATATATAGGAGTCTAAGGGGTCATAATATAATCAGAGCCAACATAACAATAATAATGTAAGGGCACAATAATAATAATAGTGGGCTTCTATGGGGCACAAGAGTAACAATATGGGCACTACATGGGTACATCAATATAATAAGTGGGTTGTACTAATAACAATAAGGGGTTACACTAGTAGTATAGGGGCCTAACATGCCCCTCTCCTTCAAAAAGTGTTGTCCTCAACCTTGAGTAGTTCTTGATGCTTCTGTATAAAATTCTTGTCCTCCCATGTGGAATCTTTAACCGGTAAGTCCTTCCACTTGATGAGATACTCTGAAATTAATCGATTTCGTAGCTATCGGGTTCTTGTTTCTGTTACTGCTCTAGGTTTCAATATGATTTTTCCTTCCTCTTCAATTTCTGGCAATATTGTTTGAATTGGGATCTTTTTCAACTTTTGAATAAGTGGCCATACTTCTTCGTCCTTCTTCCATTCATCCTTTGCTTCGTTTATCCAATCTGGTTGGATAATAGAAATAGCACAAAACAATGCTTCCACATCCTCATCCTTTCTTGAGAGTGCATCTGCAACAAAATTTTGCTTCCCTTTTCTATAGATGATGTCAAAGTCATAACCCAACATATTTGTGACCCATTTTTTCTGTTCTTCTAAAGATAATAGTTGTTCTAAAAGGTATTTAAGACTATCATGATCCATTTTTACCTTGAAGTGTCTTCCCATTCGGTAAGGTCGCCATTTCTTAAGTGCATGTAGTATTGCCAACATTTCCTTCTCATAAATAGCTTGCTTGAGATGTAGCAGTAAAATACCCAATCACCTACATCAAAACATTTTTCACTACGATGTTGATCTACCTCTTGTTTCATTCGATTTTGCAC
>APFE031739476.1:54416-87535 GCA_000404065.3 Pinus taeda
CAAAGCCCTTTTTCTCTTTTTTCTTCCAATTGTTGTGGTGTAACCCTTGTAGGTTGTGGAAGGCTAGGAGAAAAAACACTTCCATATTTATAGTTGTGAGGGGTAGACTTCTTTGTTGCCATAATTTTACCTTCAACTATGTTACAAAGCTCTTTTACTCTTTCCAGTTGTTGTGGTGTTGCTCTAAAGAAGGTGTTGCTCTTTGTATCCTCATAATGTGCTATCATTTCCTCCATGAGAATTGACCACGTAACAAGTTGTTTACGAGAACAAAGCCCTTTATAACATAAAAATTGATCCGGTTCTAAATATGAAGATGCAATACATACCTTTTTTAACAGTGGTACACCATGTAGATCAAAATATTGCTCCATCTGAAGTATCCAATTTACCGGATCCTTGCCATCAAACTTCCTCATATCGCCTTTTCTTGATTTTAGGAGCTCGATCTTGAAATGACTATAACTCTATAGTTTTGGTTCTTCCAGTTCTGAAACTGCAACCTGCAGTAGCCCTCTATGTCCTCTTTCCAATGCCACTAGCCTGATCGAATTTAGATTCTCCAAGAAAGAGTTATGCACAATCTCCCAAGATAACCTGATTATATACCTTTTCAGAAGAGCAAACTTGTATGAAGTGCCACGTGTCACTGTTTGACCTTCGAGCCTAAAAAATATATACAAGAAACTACAATCTGTTCTCTTTCTGTAACTCCTTACGAAATTGCAATCTGATGCTCAAAACAAAAGTTATGACGATTTTCCCAAGGTCACCTGCTTGGAATGTAATTCAGGAGTCTACAAAAAGACTGACTTCCTCAAATCATATCTCTGCAAATATTATGCGAAAAGCTCTGAAATTTGGATCCGAGGTTCAGCGCGATTTCTGCTCAAATGGGGTTTTTTTAGCTTCTCAAAACGTTGCAAAAAAAAGTTATAGCGAAAATGCCACGATGACCTAGTTGGAGCAGCGAAACCCTAGAATCCAAAGCTCTGATACCAAATGTTATGAACCCAGCTCACAAAAAGATAGAAAAGATAGATGAATGCCTTAGAAATAAGCCTCTTCGAGGGGGAAACCTCCTTTACATTACATAAATGAACAATTCTTAGTTGATACAAATGAAAAGACCTCCTTTCTATATATAGGAGTCTAAGGGGTCATAATATAATCAGAGCCGACATAACAATAATA
Source organism: Pinus taeda (assembly GCA_000404065.3). NCBI lineage: Eukaryota > Viridiplantae > Streptophyta > Pinopsida > Pinales > Pinaceae > Pinus > Pinus taeda. The sequence goes on from APFE031739476.1 coordinate 55,611, forward strand.
ATGTAAAGGAACAATAATAACAATAGTGGGCTTCTATGGGGCACAATAGTAACAATATGGGCACTAGATGGGTACATCAATATAATAAGGGGGTTGTACTAATAACAATAAGGGGTTACACTATTAGTATATGGGCCTAACATCTTTTCATTGACTATGTTCCCTATTACATTGGGCCAAGGCCATGTCTACTCGCTATTTTCACTTATGCACCCTTATTGGCATATGAGATGAGCCATTTGGAATGACATGTAGTGTGGGGTCTACCCTGAGCTCACATCGACCAATCAAATTATTTCCAAGTTGAGTTGGCTTTAACGGCTGCCTTGTTAGCCCAACACTTAGTCAACCATTCGGTCCCTTTGTGCCTTGCTCCAAAATATTTTGGGCTCCTACCAATAGGATGATGTCATGCTAACATCATAAATGCCACATGTCACTTTTGAATTGGTGACATGTGTTGCCTTGATTTGGCCCATTAGGCCACCCAAAAAGGTTGAATCTTCCTGCCATGTGTCTCCTGTACTGAAATCATGTTGACATCATCACCGACCAATATGATTTCACCATGTGCCTGTTATGAGGAGCGAGAAAAGGGTCACAATCCTTCTATTTTGCAGCTAATTCCTTCATTACATTTCTAAGGGAAAAACCACTAGACTCATGATTTTATATCTTCACCTATTATTTCATTGCCTAACTATTTATGATCCCAACCCTTCACCTTTGCATCCCTTTAAAATTTTCGGTGTACTCCCTTTAGGCCTATGTGTAGGGTGGGCTCCATCGCTAGCCAATCAAAACATTCCCTACTGCTGCTAGGTCCACATCCACCTTACGCTTCCATTTTGACACTCATTTTATATGCCCCTTTAAAATTTCTAGGGTCCATCTGTCGGGCTTGGATATCAAGTGGGACTTTTCACCGACAAACCAAAAACATCTTCGCCGCTGCCATGCCCATGTACCACCTTTTCTAGTTGTCTACCTACACTATTTGCCGCATAGGTTAGGGGTCAGGGGTTGGGGCTTTGTTCTCCTACCAAACTCTATAGTGCGGCATAGCCTCAGATGGTCTCGACAAGACCCACCTACCGACTTGGCCAGACTTCAACTAAGTCGTTAATGAAATAACCTTTTTGTGTACAAACTTCAATTGGTTGTAACTCCTAATCCAAAAGGCCATTTCCAGAATTCGACATACCATTAGAAATCTCTTTTCGAGCACTATCAAACTGTGCCACTTCTAAGAGAATCTGAGCTAAACTTTTGCGGTATAAATTCCTTCAAATTCTGGACCAACAAACCATCATAAATATAATATTGTATAACTTATTTTCATATCCTTCTACTATGATGGTTCTCTTCTTGAATAATTTAGCAGCCATATGATTCCCCCTGAGCTTGACATTAATGCTAGCTTGGTTTACATCAATGCCAACACATAAGATTCCACCAACCATTCAGGCAATGCCAATTGTCCAACCATCTCCCCTTTGGCATTAATGGAAACAAGCTAAGCTCCTCGTGAAACCAAACCAAGCTCCCCCTAAAACCAAGCATGGTTTTCTCCATATTTTTACTTCCCCTGGCATCAATAAACTTCTCCCCCTTTAACATCGATGGAAAAGGATGCACCCACAAACTTGCCTTGAAACTTTGCAACCTACTCTTCAATTGATCCCATAAGTTGAGTAGTTATCAATGCTCATTGTGATTGAGTCTTTTGGCTAATGGAGAGACAACTCCTATTTGTTGCCTAAGATTTCCAAATGATTCTCATGCCAGTGGCTTAGTGAAAATATCAATAATTTTCCCATTATTGGCCACATATTCAAGTTAAACAACATAAGAAACAACTTGTTCTCTTAAGAAATGAAACTTGATCGGAATGTGCTTGGTCTTTGAGTGCATGATAAGATTTTCAGAAATGTTGATAGCACTAGTATTTTCACACATCATTGGAATTGGATTAGTCAACTATAACTTGATTTCCTTTAAGGTATACTTCATACAAAGAATTTGTGAGTAGCAAGTGGCAATCAAAATATATTCTACTTTAGTTGTTGATAATGAGATGGAGTCTTGCTTCTTTCTAACCCAAGATACTAAAAAATCTCTCAAAAAGAATGTTATGCTAGAGGTGTTTTTCTTGTCATAAATACTACCTGCCCAATCAGCATTATAATAATCCTTTAACTTAAAATATCTACTTCTATCATACCATAGCCCATAGTCTATTGTGCCTTACAAATATTTGAAAATGCTTTTTACAACAATGATATGGCTTTCGCGGGGACAAGCTTGAAATATGTCCGCCAAACCTATTGCTCGCATAATATTTGGTCTTGAGGCTGTGAGGTACAACAATCTTCCAACCATTGATTTGTAGACTATCTAATTTACCTGAGTTGTCTCATCTTCTTTGCATAACTTACAACCAATAATCATGGGGGTATTAACTAGCTTGCATTCTCAAAATTCTTTAGTATTTCTCTTAAATATTTGGATTGGGAAATGAATATGCCATATTTTATTGAGAAATCTACAACCCCATAAAGAAGGATAGTTCTCCTATCATGGACATCTCAATTTATGTTTGCATACAATTTGAAAATCGGTGTCCCAACTGCTCCAAATCATTACCATTGATCATATTTGTATTTTATATACAAATTTCTATCTGGGGTTCCTCTTTTGAAGCCTTGTTGTTGGAGATATTTATCCAATCTAGCATACTAAGCTCTAGGAGCTTGCTTGATCCCATACAGAGCCTTTCTTAGTTTAAATACATAATCTTCATTCTATGAAATCACGAAACCTTCTAGTTGTTCTATTTATACTTCTTATTCTAGATCACCATTGGGAAAATTTGATTCCACATCCATATGATATACCTTGATGCTCTTGTGACTAGAAAAAGAAAGAAACATTTTGATGGCTTCTAATCTGGATACAAGTGAAAAGGTTTCTTCAAAGTCTATTCCTTCTATATTGGCACACCCTTTGTAAACATGTTGATCTTTGTTCCTGATTACTTGAAATTGTTCATTTAGATTATTTTTGAAGACCCATTTGGTTCCTATCAAAATTTTCTCTTTGGTTCTTGTAACAAGCTCCCTGGTACCATTCTTCTCAATCTGATCTAATTCTTCATTCATTGCCTTCACCAAAAACTTATCTTCACTTGCCTGATTGAGGTTCTTAATATCAATTTGAGACAACAGAGTGAAGGTTTTGTAGCTTGGACTACTAAGGAATATCCTCCTAGTATGAATTCCAAGTATTTGATCACCAATAATTTGAATTTTAGGATGTTTTTTCTATACATACCTTGAAGGAGTTTTTGGCCTTTGCATTTGTAGAAATTCTGACTGTAGATTTGCAATATAACTAAAGCAAAATACTTTAATCTACTTCTACAATCAATTTGCGGAAGCTTAAAATATTTGAGCAAGATCAAGCGAAACACATATAACCAAAAGAAGAATCAACGCACATGAAACACAGAAGAATACTCATGGGAAAGCCTCAGCTAAAAACCCCACTATCTGTATTATCATACAAGTTGGAAATATCTCAGAATTACACCAAGCCTTAGCTCTCACAACTAACCATCTCTCAATACAATCCTCACAAATGCTCATAGGCAAAATAGACTTCTCATAAACCTTCTCCTCTGCCCTCCAAGCTCCTATTTCCTTGCGCAATTTCTCCTGGGTGATCCTCTTGTTACCAAGAGGAACACTAATCTCACACCCTGTAAAACTACGCAACCCTCAAGGAATGATCTTCCTTCTACATGCATGAGTTTTGTTTATAGTAAAACACCATGTAACTGATAGTACATTGTCCCTATCTTTAATCTAAACTATCTTTCTCAGAATAGACATGCATGAGTTATTGATGAGAGAATATTCAGTTATCCGAAGTACACTAGTTGAGTGCATGCATGCATCAACTGAATGATAACTCACAATTAGTTCCTCAAATAGTTTGGAACTAATTTAACTGGACTTAACTCAGTAAACTAAGCTAACTAATTACACTCAAATATAACTCAATCTTATCTCCTTAATTAAGGGATAATCTCCTTAATTAAGGATAACTGTTGCAGGACTTCAGAAAGACTTCTAACTTGAATTTGTCCAACTAATTAACTCAAGATGATTAATTAATTATTTTTCAAGCATCTGGTGAGACTAAATTCGAATTTTAATTCACAATTTTAATTCAAGGAAAAATTAAAATTGGAATATCTTGTTGCCACATTCACACGCCCTCTCAAACAAGAAAGGATTATCTGCACACCGATCCTGTCTCTATGGAACTTGAATTTACACTTTGACAATGCCTTTGTCAAAATGTTAGCATCTTGCTCCTCTGTCGAAATATATTGCAGCAACATGATCCTCCTCGCTACACAGTCTCTCAGATGATGATATCGGATGTTAATGTGCTTGGACCTTTCATGAAATACTAGATTCCTAGAGAGTTTGATACAACTTTGATTATCACAATAGATCACAGTTGGATCCATCCTTTGATCAAAAAAACCAACTAGGAACTTCCGCATCCAGATGGCTTCACATGCTACTTGACTTGCAGCCATGTATTTAGCCTCTGCGAAGCTGAGTGCAACCGACCTCTATTTCTTGTTGTAACAAGAAACTGCAGCTGACTCAAGGTTGAAAATCCCTCCTGATGTGCTCTTTCGATCTAATGGACTCCTTGCCCAATCTGCATCAGTGAAGCCCTCTAGCTTCACTACCTTTGTTTGTCTGTACCATAATCCATACTGATATTTGCCTCTGAGGTATCTCAATACATGCTTTGTAACCTTCCAAAACATATTGGTTGGCTGAACCATCGCTTGACTCAGTCGGTTCACCGCATAGCACAAATCTAGTCGTGTGTTCACTAAGTACATTAGCGAACCCACAAGATTCCTGTACACAGTAGCCTCTACTACTTCATCTGAAGTAGCATCCTCCTTCCTCCAGTTACTTGCTAGAGGAGTCTGCATGGGCTTGCACTTCTCCATGTAGAATCTCTTGAGTATCTCATTGGCATACTTGCCCTGAGACACAAACAACTCCCCATCCTTCTACCACACTTCCATGCCAAGGAAGTAATTCATGAGACCCATGTATTTCATCTCGAATTCTCTAGCAAGGTCCTTCTTGCAAGACATGATCAACTGATCATCACCTGTCAATATGAGATCATCAACATAAAATACAATGATCAACGACTTACCTTTCACCATGACGTGGTACAGGTTCGCATTCGCTTCACTCTTTGTGAAGCCTAAGCTGGTGAAGTAGTTGTCTATCCTAGTGTACTAAGCACGAGGTGCTTGCTTCAGCTCGTACAATGCTCTCTTGAGTGAGCACACATGCGACTCATGATCGAAGATCTCAAAACCTTCCGGCTGTTTTATGTACACTTCTTCCTCAGTCTTGCCATTGAGGAATGTAGTCTTCACATCCATCTGATGGATCTTCCAACCCATATCTGCTAATAGTGCCAACATCGATATGATAGATGAGTACCTTGCGACAGGAGCAAAAGTCTCATCATATTCAATCCCCTCGACTTGTGAAAAGCCACGGGCAAAAAATCTTGCCTTATGCTTCTCCACACTACCATCAACAGCTTGCTTTACCTTGTAAATCCAATGGGAACTCACAACTAACTTGTTCTCTGGTCTCAGAACCACGTCCCAAACATTGTTACAAATGATGGAGTCATACTCCTCCACCATAGCATCAACCCAAATCATCTACTGCACTTTTTCCTCAAAGGAAGATGGCGCAGTCTCAACACATTCCCCAACAAGGGCCATGTATCTAGTGTACCTCTCACGTGACCTCCTCTATCTACAATAAGAAGATGGTGCTCCCAAATTCTCTCTCGCATCCTCCAACAACTTGTCAGATTCTCTTGTGCATTTCGATCCATCTCTGGAAGACTCTGCTTGAGTGGATGTTTCCACTCCTGGAACCTCTACATGCATCTACTTCACATCAGTTTGAGGCTCCTCCTCCTTAGGAACCAACAGTTCCTCCATAGCCTGTAGTTGGAGCTCCCTCTCAAGGGAAATTCGCATGGCCTTCTACTCATCAAACTTGAGATCTCTGCGAACCACTGTCCTCCGACTGGTAGGCAAGTACACCCAATAGTTATGAGGTGTATCAGTGTACCCCACAAGTATCCCCAAATTTTCTGTCAGCTCAAGCTTCTTCCGTGCATCCTTTGTCACATGGCAATATACCGATGAGCCAAAGATCCTGAAGTGACCCACATCTGGTCTTTTACCAATGAAAGCTTCCTCTGGTATCTTCATCCCAAGTATGCGATGTGGGCTTCTATTTTGCAAATAGACCGCTATGTTGCATGCCTCAGCCCACAAGTGAAGTGGTAGGCCTTGGTCATGAAGCAATGCCCATGCTACCCCTACAATAGTTTTGTTCTTCCTCTTAGCCACCCCATTATGCCGTGGGTTATGAGGTGTTGTCAGCTCTCGCTTAATTCCTTCCATTGCACAAAAGTCCTTAAACTCTTGGGAGACATATTCTCCACTGTTATCACTTCTCAAGGCCTTGATCTTCTTCCCTAACTCTTTCTTGACCAAAGCTTTGAACTCACAAAACTTTGTGAAGGTTTGGTCCTTCTTCTACCTGAAATAAATCCAACATTTATGAGAAAAATCATCAATGAAAATCACATAATACCTTTGCTTCGTTGTGGATGCCATTGACAATGTTCCACACAAATCAGTATGAACTCGCTCTAAGATAGCCTCTGCTCAACTATCTCGATCATGAAAGTAAGACTTTGTGTACTTTCCTAAGGTACAACCTTTGCATGTGTCAACTTGCTCAAGTTTACCTTTGGGAAGTCATGTAGATATTTGTTGCATAATCTTCAAAGCCCCATGATGCAAATGGCCCAACTGCATGTGCCACAACTCGCCAATATCTTGGCTTTACACCAATTCTACTTTCACACTCAATGTTGCACAATTAGCTACCTCTAGTTTATAGGGATTCTTCACTCGAATCCCTATCCTCTTAGTCTGACCCGTGGCTATGTGTCTTAGGAACACCTTTCCTTTACTGAAGACAACATTGTAGCCTTTTTCCTCCAACATCACGACTGATACCAAGTTCTTCTTCAGTCCAGGCACATACTTCACATCTATCAATGTGAGAGGAGCTCCATGCTCCCTCTGAAAAGAAACCGTGTCCACTCCTGAAACACTATACTTTCTGTCGTCACCCATCTCTATGCACATATTTAGATCTTTCTCCTCCAAGGTATTGAATAAACTTTTATCACCAGTCATGTGGAATGAGGCTCCACTGTCAAGATACCAAACACAACCCACCATCAATGACACCATGCATCCGATGAGGTTAAAGTCCATTTCGAACTGAGAGGATAATGCCTCACCTTCCGATCCTTTTGTGGATCCCTTCTTAGACTTCTTCGATGGGAAATTAGTCACATAATGTCCCATCCTATGACAATTAAAGCATCTCACTTTAGAATTGTCACCCTTCTTCCCTCCACGAGAAGAATCCGATTTGGAATGGGAAGCCTTCCACTTTCCTTTCCTTGCCTTACTTGCTAAGGCCATATTTTCTTCATCATCATTCTTTGATGAAGAACCAGCTCGTGTGCTCCTCTTGATCTCCTCCTGCATCAGATCCGACCATAGTCATTCCCAATCTGGCAGTTTCTCCCTTCCATTCACAGAGTCCTGGTAGTTATTCCAACTCTTTGGAAGGCCGAGGAGAGAGAGGCTCACCATATCATCATCAACAGTAGTTATTCCCACACTGCCAAGCTCATTTCTGCATGTTGTGACCTTGTTCAGATATGTGGAAACAGTATTTCCCTTCTCCATCTTGATTCTTTGAAGCTTATCCTTGAGCGCCAATTTCCTTTGGTCGCTACTGCTATGGTAGAGGTCCTTCAATGTCTTCCACATTGAAAATGGACTATCCTTCCCAAGGAGACTCGAGACAATATGGTCTCGAACTCCCTCAAGGATGATCCGTCTCACCTTCACTACACACTTCTTCCACTCAGCCAACTCTTGTGCATTAGCTGAAGCTAGCTTTGGGATTTCTTGATCAATGAAATCCTTCAAGCCATTGTCTTCTAATACAACCTCCATTTTATCTTTCCATGCTATGTAATTCAAGTTTCCTTCCAAGGCATACTCACGTCTCAAGCCATAGAATTCTATTGACCAACCTGAAGTATGATATGAATTTGATTTACACCTGCAACCCCGAACTTCAAACTTCGAATTCTCTTCTCAATATATTGTTCACAGCTTCGATAACCTTTTCTTTGATACCATGTAGAAATTCTGATTGTAGATTAACCTGATAATGCAATATAACTAAAGAAAAATACTTTAACCTACTTCTACAATCAATTTGCGGAAGCTTAAGAGATTTGAGCAAGATCAAACAGAACACATATAACCAGAAGAAGAATCAATGGACATGAAACATAGAAGAATACTCAGGGGAAAGTCTCAGCTAAAAACCCCACTATTTGTATTATCATAAAAGTTGGAAATATCTCATAATTACACCAAGCCTGAGCTCTCACAACTAGCCAGCTCTCAATACAATCCTCACAGATGCTTACAGGAAAAACATATTTCTCATAAACCTTCTCCTCTACCCTCCAAGCTCCTATTTCCTTGCCCAATTTCTCCTGGGTGATCTTCATGTTACCAAGTGGAACACTGATCTCACACCCTGTAAAACTGTGCAATCCTCAAGGAATGATCTTCCTTCTACATGCATGAGTTTTGTTTATAGGAAAACACATGCAACTGATAATACACTGTCCCTGTCTTTAATCTCAACTGGGTCTTTCTCAGAATAGACATGCATGAGTTACTGATGAGAGAATATTCAGTTATCTGGAGTACACTAGTTGAGTGCATGCATGCATCAACTCATTGATAACTCACAATTAGTTCCTCAAAAAGTTTGGAACTAATTTAACTAGACTTAACTCAATAAACTGAGTAACTAATTACAACTCAAATATAACTCAATATTATCTCCTTAATTAAGGGATAATCTCTTTAATTTAAGAGATAACTATTGCATGACTTCATAAAGACTTCTAACTTGAATTTCTCCAACCAATTAACTCAAGATGAATTAATTAATTATTTTTCAAGTAGCTAGTGAGACTAAATTCAAATTTTAATTCAAGGACAAATTAAAATTGGAATATTCTTGTTTCCACATTTCAACACCATTGTACTTATTTCTTCATCTTCTACCTTTGTTTCTTCATGGTGTGAGAATCTGGTGGCTGAACTTTCTTCTCCATATAGGTTATCATTTTCTTTGGAAGTCTTGGATTGTGGAAGTATTTCATCCACTACAATGTTGATACAATATTCAACTCTTTTTGTTCTCTTTTTGAAGCATTTGTAGCTTTTACTTTTGACTAAGTATCCAACGAATATACCGTCATCAACTCGAGAATTAAACTCTCCAAGACTTTTGTCATTTCTTTTAATGAATCATTTGCTCCCAAACACCTTGTAGTGTTTCACTAAAGAAAGTATCCCTTTCCATAATTCATAAGGAGTCTTATCACTGTTAGGCCTGAGTTGTGTAATGTTTGCTATGTGCACTGCTCCTTGTACTGCTTCCCCCCGGAAGTTGTGTGGAACTTCTGCCTCATCCATCATAGCTCTTGACATCTCTTGAATTATTCTATTCTTTCTCTCTACTACATGATTTTTTTGTGGAGTTATGGCCACTTAGTACGCCATCCTTATGTCATGCTCTTCACAATGCTCTTCAAAATATCTTGAAGTGAATTCTAAACCTATGCCTAATCTTAAACATTTTATCTTTAGATATCTATCATTCTCAACCTGAGCTTTGAATATCTTGAAATTCTTAAAAGCTTCTAATTTTTCTTTTAAGAGCGTTCTCCACATGGCTTTGGTAAAATCATCAATAAATAAGATAAAGTACCTCTCCCCTCTTGGGATTTTTTTCCTAGTTGGGCCACATATATCATTTTGAATTAGCTCTAGAGGTTTAGATGATGAGAACTGTAAAACCTCCCTTCCACATTTACCTAACTTCACTGACCTACAAGGGTAAATATGAGATGGAGATCTACTATGACATGACTTGACCTCCTAGATACTCTTAAGGAAGTGGGGCTGACTAATGACCACAAATTAACCACTTGGCACTTGCTACAGTATCTATAGGTCACTCAGGGGTTAAACAACCACCCTAGGTGGCCAAACCCTGAGATATAACTCTTTTTCATAACCCTGGGCTCTAAACTACTCCCACAAAAAGTCATCCATGTGGTTGGAATCTTCCAACTGATCCTACAAGCATGCATCCTAGTAGTTGCAACCTAAAAAGTTTAGTTTAGAGCATGCTATCTTGGATTCTAAGCCTAAATTCCATGTGATCCTCCAGATCACTACCCAGAGCTCAGTGAGACTTTCCAAAATTATAAATGACATTAAGACAAAGACATCCATACAAAAGTTTCTCAAAGACTTGACCTAAACAGGCCTAACCATGACAGTAATTTCGTCAAATACACTGTGAAAACATAATCTACAGGTCATGAATGCATATTTGAATATAGCAGTCTAATACTTATCTGTGAATCATTAAGAAGGTTTAATTCCCTCTCATGATAGCTACAATGACATCTATTAGGTTATGCATTCAATAACCATTCATTTACCAGTCAAAACATGACAAGAGCCATAACTAGAATTTGTCATTAAACCATGCTTATAACCAACATATAACCAGAATAATAACAATGATAGAACAACCATCAAAGACACATAATAACAAGTATATATACTCATGAAATACAAGAGGAAAATAGCTCTTATTAACATATGCAAAAGCCAACCAATCTAGGGAATTCCACATATCACTCAACCACAGATTGAGTTGAACCAAATATTTCTTCTAGCCAATCACCCTTGTGCCATATTCCAAGCATGAATGTGGGACTCACAACAAAAAAACCAAGGCTTCCTTGGGATATATCGTAATCTCGCCAAAACTAGTCAGGTACTCCTAGGCCCGAAACAAGAACATGCACAACCAGGGTTTACCACAATCCCACCAAAACCGGTCAAGGTATCACTAGGCCCAAAACAAGAAAATACACTACCAAGATTTACCGCAATCCCACCAACACCGATCAAGGGATTACTAAGCCCAAACAAGATTGGATGCCTCCATATTTCTTCACCAATACCTTGAGGAATTTGGATGTCTCGAACCTTAGGCTTTACCACAATCTCGCCAAAACTAGTCAAGGGATTCCTAGGCCCTTGGGAATTTTCTTAATACCACCTCACCTGATTCCAAAATAATATGGCAATCTAAAGCTCAACCAAATGAAATAACCCCATCACACCATGGATATCTAGAAAAGGCGAGGTTGAAACCACTATCACACCTAGTAAAACCCATGCCAATGATAGAAAGATAATCATATACACACATGCATGTACCATGCATGCCAAAACTAGTAATGAAATCATACATGCAACTCAATACCTACAAATAAATCCCATTGTAGTCGCTTGATCCAACTTTTCCTTACTTGTCCAGGATTTCTTACCTTTTCCTTCTTGTCCTTCTTTTTCTTTCCTTTCTCCAATGTTAGAGTGCTCCAAGAATGCTCTGTGTGTGCAAGAGTAGGAGAGAGAGAGAGAGGATAAAAAGAGATATTTAAGCTAAAACTAAAAAAGGGTTGTGAATTGATCCTCAAAAGCCTTTTTGTCATTGAGGCCTATTTTTCTTCAATTTCCTCTAGTTTTCCTTCAATTTCCTACTCACATGAAGTTTTGTGACCTTTCACCTTCTTTTTCTCCTAATTCCCTTTATTGTCATAAATTAAATACAAACTAATGCCTCTTTTCCTTTTCAAAACCTTTTCCAATGACTTTTCCAATTTATGTTAGCCATAAGAAACCAAATGAACACCCATTAGGATGTTTTTTTCCCAACATTCATCTTGGAATACGTGTCCCGTGACCTTAGCCTTATTTTTCCTTTATTAACTTTATTACATGAACTTTTAACCTACGATTGTTATAGACCCCCCCCCCGCTTAGGGGAACACCATCCTGAGTGTTTTATGACAACTATAACCTACAAGACCGATGCGAACCATAACATATTTCCCATGGATATTTATAACTCATCTCAATGCAGTATTTACAATGATCAAGCTATTGAAATGAAAACAAACATGACAACCATACCTCTTATTGGAGCTTTATAACACATCTCATTAGGGTAGTTACAACAATAGCCATACATAAATATGTACATATACCAAAACTTCCCGCATCAACCGACAAACAATGAAATATACATAAGATGCATTTGATCAACTGTCTCCTATGTAGCTTCATCAGGCCCAAAGTTCTCCCACTGCACTTGAACTTACTCGATTGCTCGGTTCTATAGCATGAATTGTTTATGCTGTAAAATGCACTGAGGTTCTAGTTTCATTCTCCTTGTGGCTCCACCTGCAATGCAGACCAATCAATCACATGATCAACACCATTCACATATCTTTTAAGTAATGAAATAGGGAAAACATCATGGAATTTCACTGCCGGAGGTTGTGCAAGTTTGTAGGCTACGGGTCCAATCCTCTCAAGGATCTTGAAAGGCACACAATACTGAGGTGCCAACTTGGCACATGAACCAATCCTCAAGGAGCTCCTCTTGATCTTGATGTGCAAGTACACATGTTCCCCAACGTGAAACTCCTTAAATTTTGTTGATAAGCATAAGTTAATTGTCTATTCTCTGCTCCCTTTAGATTCTTCTTGATAACTTGCATTTCCTATTCCATTTCTTCCAACATGTCTAGTTCTATCAGTACCATGTTCACTAGATCACTCTAAATAATGTGAGTATTACAATTCCACCCATAAAGTGCCTCAAATGGACTCATCCTTAGTGACTCATGATACCCATTGTTGTAAGAAAACTTAACCAGTAGAATATACTCCTCCCACCTCCTTTGTTGGTGCATAACATACATTCTCAACATGTCCTCCAAAGTCCTATTGATCCTCTTTATCTGTTCATGTGTCTGTTGATGTTAAGTTGTGTTGAGCACCAACTCTATAGCCAAACTTTCAAATAACTCCTTCCAAAACCTAGAAGTGAACTTAGCATCTCTGTCAAATACAATCTTCTTAGGAATACCATGAAATCTCATTATCTCCCTAATGAAGACATGCGCCACCTCACTAGTTGAATACCTAGACTTAACTGCTATCAAGTGAGCTACCTTTGCCAAACTATCAACCATAACCATGATAGAATCATATTGAATTAATCCCAGTTGGGGTTCCACATAATTACATGAATTCTTCCGCTATGGTATTTAACTGTTGTTATTTGTGATGTGCAAAATATATGGTAAATTGTGTTGCATAATTAATTATAAATGCATGGTACGAGCTAATTATGTTGTAAATGTTTTTTGAATTTTCATGTATTTATTGCATAATATTATTGGTTAATGTTTCCCATCCAGGGCTGGGGACATTACATTCTCAGTCTCTTGCCTCTCAAGGTTTGCTCTCAAGGAGACAATTTCTACCTCTAGAATCTGGTAGTTCTCTTCCTATTCATGAATCAAATCATTAAGAACTTATTCATTCCATTTTTCTTCCTCCAACTTGACTTTCAGGGATGGATTCTCTCCTTTACCTATTTTAGAGATCATTTCCTCCTTTTTCTTGATCAACTCCTGCTTTAAGAGTCCATTCTCCTTCTCTAACTTCTCACATGCTTTTTTTTTTCTTCTAATTAGAGAGCTAAGTTTTCTTTACTTTTAATGGCTTCTTCAAGTTTTTCTCTTTGATTAAAAAAATCCTCATTGTTTGAGTTATACATACCTTCTTCAGCTCATAGAAATTATTGTTTTAGTTGCTTGTTCCTTTTTCTGACGTTCTTTAACTCATCAAGAGCACTAATGAGCTCCCCTTCAAGGTCCACTACTCATTCTTCTTCTTCTTCAGAATCTGTGACATTTTTTTTCTTGGATTCAACTTCAAGTACCATAAGTAAACATTTACTTGACTCACCCTCTGAAGAATCCTCACTATTTTATTTTGGCGCAAAGCTATTCTCTTTAGAGTAGAGCTCCTTCTTCTTGAAGAAATTCTTCATTTGATATTTAGGAGATTTGTCTTTGGGATTTTGATCTTTTTCCTTTTCTGAATTTTCTTTGTAAGGGCACTTGGATGCAAAATTTCCAACTCTTCCACAATCAAAGCATTTGAAGGGAAACTTGAATTTATACTTCCCTGAGCCACATTTTAGTTTCCTAGCAAAGTGAGCCAACTCTCGATTAGATTCACCGCTGAAACAGTCTTGATGATATTTTTTCTCCTTATCCTTCTTAGAGACCTTGAAAGTTACCTCCTTTGGTTCGGTCTTCTCTTTACCTACTCTCATCTCTTAGGTTGTGAGAGTACCAAGTAGCTAGTCCATTGTGAGACTTTTCAGATTAGTCATCTCCTCAATGGCTAATATTTTAGCATTAAATCTCATAGATAGAGATCTTAATACCTTCTAAACAATTACATCTTCTTTGATAGCTTCACCAAATCCTCTAATCGTGTTGGTTACTTCATTAACTCTGAGGAAATACTCTGTTATACTCTCTTCTTCACCCATTCTCAAGCTCTTGAACCTCTTTATAAAGGTTTGAATTTTAAATTGCTTACATTTCTCATCTCCTTCATGGCTATGATTAAGCTTGTCCCACGCTTCCTTGGTTGACTTACAATGCATAACCTTTACAACTTCAGAATGACTAAGAACAAAGAGAATGAAATTCTTGGCCTTTACATTATTTCCATACACCTTTTCCCCATTTGCATATGTAGGAGGGACTTCAGGGATAGCACAATCTACCAACACAAAGCTCCAAACATCGAACCCTAGGGACAAGTTAGGCTTCCATTCGAACTTTCCAAGAGACATAGTTTGTCCCATCAAAGGCTGGTATCTTACTTGAGTAAGCATCCTAACTCTCTTGTCTAGGCATGATTCCTTATATATCTACCTTCCAATGGTTAAGTTGTTCATGAAGGAACTTGGCTCTGATACCAATTGCTGGAATAAGTAATTAGTGAGAGGGGGGGGGGGGGGGGGATCAGTAATTAGTAAGGTTCTTACACTTTTAAACTCAATTCTTAATTTCCTTTCACTGTTGACAATTACTTATGTGAGTATTCTTAATACAATACATGTGCAACAATGTAAACCATTCACATGAACATATAATCCATCAATTGAGCAACATGCACATATTGACACATGTATTTTTACATGGAAATTAAAGGGAAAACCACCAATATGTTTTTTATTATGATGTAATTTAATCTCCAACTTAATTATATCAAGTTTTTTGTGAGAACCCACTCAAAGGAGGCCCCAACCCACTTTAAGATAGCAAGCCACTACTTTCCAAGAGGCACCAACCTCTTATGAATGCAGACCACCACTTTCTCTAGTCACCTGTTCTATTTTTCATACATTTTTCAAACTTAAAACAAAGGCCTATACAAATGCTCAAAAATATAAAACCTAATAAACTGCGCCACACAACACCTTCTCCTCTGCTCTGCAGTCCTTCTTCGCACTACACACTTTATTTCTCAAACAACTCTGATATTGGCCCTCAGTTTCTCTGTATGAAAGTCAACTCTCGACTCCAATCTCCCTTCTTCTCACTCACACACATGCAACACCTCAATATTTTGACATGACTCTCAATACTATGACTCACAACAATGCCACATCCCCATATGCATAGTTGCAATCAAGGGTTTTTATTTCTCTGTTACACAGAGAACGATGATATCTAAGTTATCAGCCACTCTACCCAAAAGCGTACTCTCAGCATGACTCTCCACCCTGCTATTGCATCCACAAACTTGGCCACTACAACAACATTAAACCTGATAATAGGCATTTGTGTGTTACTCCATGCTGAGAATTGAATCTCAATCAAATTGCACACTACTATAAAATTAATCATAGAATGGGCTCTAAGAGTTTTTCATACTAAGAATCAATTATCTTTCAAATTGCATGCTTCATCAAGGATCTCCATGCTTATTAATTGATCACAGAGTAAGGCTTGTACCTCAAGCATGGTTCATTTGATCTATATTCAATTATTCTGCACCCAACCATCTTTTCCATTTATTTTTTCATGGCGTGCAAGAAAGGCTAAGCGTGACTTGTTTAATTTGAACCAGACTCATTAAATTATTTCATACATCAGGGTTCTTGTAGCCTCATTTTCTTGTTCTAGACAATTTCCCATTATGGCTCATTAACACTTGATTCTGCCACTACTGCTACTTTTCATATCTAGTTGTCGACCTATTCAAGCTCCACTATCCATGAATATGGTGTAGTGCCACATTTGGCACACCTGCCAAAAATGCAGGACTTCTCCCAAAGCTACCGACTCATCCCTCCCTTTTTTTTTATTTCTTTTGTCCAAAAGGCCCTTGGTCTCAATATCATGCAACAATGTTGCAAAACCATTGTAGACTGATTCTTGGTCACTTCTTTGAACTCTATCTCTGAGGGATTAAACATCATGTAATAAACATCTACGTCCTTGGTCACATGGCACCCACAAGACTAACTCTCAGGCCATCCTTAGCCTCCTGCCTTCCTATCCCAATGCCTTTTTCTTTGTATTTGACTCGAAGGATCATCGTCACAATAACATGCAAAACCTTCACAAAATCGTGACCTAGACATGCCTTTCGTCATTTGATGGGACCATTGAAATTATGTCTTCAGGCTCTGTTACCCTAATGATATTTCTCTATGTTTGTTAGTTTACTGCAGGGTAAGCCTTATGGGCTTACGTGTCAGTGGGACTGCCCAATGACTATTTTCATTGGCTTTGTGTCCTGTTGCACTGGCTCGACGTCATGTCTGCCCGCTACTTCCGCCTATGCTCCCTTATTTTCTTTAGGGATGATGTGTAGTGTGGGGTCCACCCGGAGCTCACATCCACCAATCAATTGCTTACCATGCTGAGTTGGCTCTGATAGCTGCCCTATCAACTTGATGCTCAGTCAACTTGCCGATCCGTTTGTGCCTTGCTCCAAAAAATTTATGGGCTCCTGTCAGCGGGATGACATCATACATGCAACATGTCTCTTTTGGAGTGGTGACACATGTCACCTGGATTTGGCCCATTAGGCCACCCAAAAAGGTCGAATATTCCTACCAAATGTCTCTTGTACTGATGTCATGATTGACTAATATGATGTTACCACGTGTCTATTATGAAGAGGGAGAAAGGGTATTGGGCCTTGTTTTTTGTGGCCAGTTCCTTCGTTAAATTTCTAAGGGAAAACCCACTAGATTTAAGCTTTTTTTTTTCCTTCACCTGCTGCCTCGTTTCCAGATGGTTTATGATGTCAACCCTTCACCTTCACATCCCTTTAAAACTTCCAGGGTACTCCCGCCCGACCTGTGTAAGGAGTGCTCCATCGTCGGCCAATAAAAATGTTCCCCACTGCTCCCAGGTCCACGTTCGCTCGACACTTCCATCTGAGCCGACCCTCATCTTCTGCGCCCCTTTAAAATTTATGGGGTCCATCTGCCAGGCTTGGATGTCAAGTGGGACATTTTGCCGACTAACCAAATATCTCTTCGCCACTGCCAAGTCCATGTACCACCTTTTCCATTTGTCTGTCGGCACCAGGTCCCACATAGGTCAGGGGTGAGGGCTTTGTTATCCTGCAAAACTCTGTTGCGTGGCCCAACCTCGAATTTTCCTGACTAAACCCACCTCCTGACTTGGTCAGACTCCAACTAAGTCCTTAATGAAATAACCTTTTTTCTGCAAACTTCAACTAGTTGTAACTCCTAATCCATAAGGCTTTTTCTAGACTTCAGCATACCATTAGAAATCTCTTTCTGAGCACTATACAACTATGCCACTTCTTGGAGAATATGAGATGATATTCTAAGGTAGAAATGCCTTCAAAGTCTGGACCAACAAATCATCATAGTTATAAGATTTTATAGCTTCTTTGCATATCTTGCTACTATGATGGTTCTCTACTTGAAGACTGCAACAACCATAGGACTCACCCTAATATTGACATCAATACTAGCTTGGTTGACATCAATGCCAACACACAAGATGCCACCAACCATTTAGACAATGCCAACTGCCCAACATTATCGCTGCCTACCAATGTGTCTAGTTCCTTTTGCAATTTGCATCAAGGTATGGTATCCTTTAATTTAAAAGTCATGTATTATATTGATAGGAAGCTTGTAAAAATACTTGCTTCCTATCCAATGGTATAATCGTAATTAGAACTCTTCTCCCTTCCTTATTAGTTATGTCAATGCATTGCTAATTAAAGGGAGTGCTAAGACAATTACTTTGCATATAAATTGAACCAGTCTAGGAATATTTTACATGTTTTCTTAACTAATTACATGTATTTGTTCTTTATGCCCTAGGCCCATAACCCTAAACCTTAAAAGTCTCCAAACATTCTTTACAACTAGATCCTTCGAGAATAGGAAGATGTTTATGAGGCCTCATCCTTCTTATGATTTTAAAATTACAAGTTTCTTCCAAGAAGCCAACACCATTCCTTTCTCCCTATCTCTCCATACCAAATGAACCTATAACAAAATTGTTTGATTATTTCCAATACACATTTTTGAATCAAAGTGAGAGACATCCAATAGACTCAAATAGCTTCAAGAATCACTTTGACCAGTACTATTCTACCTCATCTAGAAAGCTAGATATTGCATTAAGTATTTATAGTTTTATCCACATTTTCTATCAACCAATAACCTTTTTAATACAAGATAACTTTCAGATGAAATCCTAAATCTTTCACTACATCGCCTAGATCAACTATTCAACCTTGAAATTTGATTTTTACAGCCCCTAAGAGACCGCATAAAGAGATCAATGATTTTGTTTCGTTAAGTTTCTCAACCATTCTTCTAGAGCCCTCATAAAACATGAGGATGCCATCAACAAAATGTAGATGAGTGACATTACAAGAGTTTTCACACATTTATACCTTTGACGGTACCAATCCTTGAGGTTGCCTTTAAGGATCCATAGAGTCCTACAATGAGAAGAAAGAGAAAGGAGAGAGAGGACACCCCACTCTAACCCCCTTTCTAGCTTGAGGAAAGGAGATGTTGCAACATTTGTAAAGATTGCAAAAGGCAACACATCTCATTATCCAAATGACAAATTGAAAAAAAAAAAATCCTATATGAATAAAGAATTAGTCTTATGTAAAACAAATTCAATGAATTGAAAGGTTTCAAAAGATCCACTTTTATAGTCATAGATCCTAAATTTTTTTCTGTTATTGAATGTAATCCTTGTGATACCTACGGGGGCATTACCGAGGGAGTAATACCATACCACGTGGGTTCATATTGGGGGATATATATTAAGGAAAAAATGACATAATATAAAGGGTTTTTATAATGACACTTATAAAAAATGGAGCTCAAAGTTAATGAAAAAAATATAAAAGGGTATAAAAAATGTTAATGAAAAAATGGATACCTACAATATCTAGTTGAAGTAGGGGTTTTTTTAATTGAGATGGTGTATTGAGTTTGTATTAGTAGGAGATTAAATAATGTGATTTAAAAAAAATCAATATGTAGTAAAATTAAAGATATTATTTAGTATACCAAAAACGCACTTGACATATCAAATGTTCATTAAATAAAACCCTCTTGGTAATACCCAAAACCTTATAATTTCATTACTTTTCAAAAATCTAAATAATATATGAACAATTTGTTAATAAAAATTTCCTTTCATCTATCTCATATATAAACACAGTATCATATAAATATTAATTTAAAATTTTGAAAACAATAGAGATTATCATACTTTGAGATCAAAACTATAAAATAACCATGTTAAAAACAGCGAAAGTTTTTTCTCTCAGCCACTTCCCATTAATCTTCTTCAATAATAACGGAATGTTTTTTTCTCTCAGCCACTTCCCATAAATCTTCAATAAGTTAATAACGGTACAAATGAAATTATAATGAGAACTCATGTTGACCACGGCCGGCGCTTTAGTCTTTTGAAGGCTCATCTTATCTTTTCCAGTAACAAAATTCAAACACCACTAAAATTACCACGCTTATTCATAAAATATAAAAATAAAAAAGTCAAACAATTAATCAATAGTGACGGCGTTACAGTCTCCCACGATTGGTCTTAATTATCACATTGAAGACTTATCCATGGATTATAATCATTAAAGGGGTAGGATAAGAATTTGGTAAAGAAAGTATATCCAATAGTTCATAGATTAGATATATATAAAAAAAAATCAAACAATTAATCAATAGTGACGGCGTTACAGTGTCCACGATTGGTCTTAATTATCACTTTGAAGACTTATCCATTGATTATAATCATTAAAGGGTAGAATAACAATTTAGTAAAGAAAGAATATCCAATAGTTCATAGATTAGATATATAATTTATGGTTTAATAAAAGTGATGTCAGAGGGTGTTTATTTTTATTTTTATCTATAAGAAAATTTCTTATAATTTAGTTATCAAATTAGCAAGGAGGATAACTATTTTTAGTTTTTAATCTTGAATATAGGCTAATTCATCATTGTTATTCAAGGAAAACCACGCCACGTGAATCGTAAGGGGGTTGGTGGTCCGTAAGGGAGCAGACTTTCACTCCTCCCAGATGCTTCTGGGTCTTGGGCCGTTACTCTTAGCCAAGCATAAACAGTTTTAGGGCATACTTCAAGCCTTACATGATACCTACTTATTACCATTGCCCAATATCTTCATTAAAATTAAAGTCAAATAAATAAATCATATCTAATAATTTTGGCTATTAATATAATATGAAAGAGGAAAAAATATATATAATATGAAAAATATATTAATTAAGGAAAAAATATATATAATATGAAAGCATATTTAATATAAAAGTATATTTAATAATCCTTATTAATCTTAAAGACATTTATCTAGATTATAGGTCAAATATATACCATCCTAGATCTCTCACACTTCGGATCTAACATAAACCGAGAGGATCAAATTTCTTAAAGTGCAAAACTTCTTTTAGATGCAAGATACAATAAATAGTTTATCTAAATTCCATGTTCAAATATTTTTGAAAAGTATAAGGTTTAAACATTTTAAATAGTTTATCTAAATTCCATTTTCAGATATTTTTGAAAAGTATAAGATTTAAACATCTTACTCACAATTTTTTTCTACTTCTAATTTTTTTATATAAAATTATATTAGGTTATATTAACAACTAACAACACCCATAGCATATTCGCTTTTACTTTTTATATAACCAATATTTCTTTTTATTTAGAAAATAATTTATTTTTATATTTTAAAATACCCATATATTATTTTATCATTTAAAAAAAATACAAAAATACTTGCACATTGCCATCCTACTAAATTGTAAAATAAACCTCTTAATTTATAACCCCAATATAACCCAGCACCAACGTTCTTACATGACATTGAACTGAAGTAAATAAAAGAGCAAACCATATTCATAGAGTTTCTTTTACTTGACATTGGACTCAAGTAAATAAAAGAGCAAACCATATTTTCTTTTACTTGACATTGGACTCAAGTAAATAAAAGATCAAACCATATTCGTAGAGTTTCTCTTGCAAAATGAGGAGATTTTCACTGAAACAAATGGCAGTGGAGGTGTAACTCTTATTTTTAAGCCGACATATTTTTACTTTTTACGGTACTGTCTATGTCTAATTGTCACGTCACACATGCTGGTAAGTCAATATGTAGCCGTTCATAAACATAATTGCCAGATATTAGGTAAATCTTTATCCAGAACTATAGTTTTCTGTGGGAAGTCAACCTGGTTAAATATTTTTTAAACATTTCTTCACGCTTTGTGAAAATCGTGTATGGAATTCTTCGTGAATTTTAAGAATTGTGTATCGAAGTGGTAATATACTTTTCATATTTTATAGGAAATTAAAAAATACAATTTTGTGGTTGAATAGTAATAAAGCGTGAAAATCGTGTATGGAATTCTTCGTGAATTTTAAGAAT
This sequence comes from Pinus taeda, assembly GCA_000404065.3. Taxonomy (NCBI): domain Eukaryota; kingdom Viridiplantae; phylum Streptophyta; class Pinopsida; order Pinales; family Pinaceae; genus Pinus; species Pinus taeda. Next base: position 77,832 of record APFE031739476.1, read on the forward strand.
TGTGTATCGAAGTGGTAATATACTTTTCATATTTTATAGGAAATTAAAAAATACAATTTTGTGGTTGAATAGTAATAAATTTAATAAATTAAAATTAAGTTGAAATAAAATTCCAAATATTTTAAACATTAAATATATCTTAAAATTTTATTAAATTTTATTTAAATGTGATCAAACAGATTAAAAGACGGAATAGGCGACACATTATCATTAATCTTTTTTTGAAATGGATACTAACCTATCTCTAAGGAATTATTTTCTATGTAACTTATGAAAATCTTGTACATGAAATAACATACCTCCAATCTCCAATGCATTATTTTCTCTGTATGTATGAAAATTTGCACATTATTATATTGTTCCTGAAACTAGTGGATTTTTTTTGTCATGATTAATATCAAAGATGTTTAACTTAGCTGTTTTGATTGATAAATTGTGATTAGATTTAATAAAAGATTGTTACTTCAAATTTTGGCAATAGAGTATGGTGTAGATTAGTAGGTTTTTGTGGGAGTTAGTTTTATTAGGTTTTAGGTTCAAATCTCATAGACAAGAAATGGGAGTAGGAGTCACTTCTGGAAGAAATAAATTATTCCATGAGTTGAATTGCATCCAAACTTGGAGTTTTAATGAAGTTTCCAACATGAAGAGAGGTTGAGGTTTGAAAGTACTTGTAGATAAAATAAACTATTCACTTCTGGAAGAAATAAATTATTCCATGAGTTGAATTGCATCCAAACTTGGAGTTTCAATGAAGTTTCCCACATGAAGAGAGGTTGAGGTTTGAAAGTACTTGTAGATAAAATAAACTATCCCATGAGATGTTCAAATTTAGAGGCTCAATCATGAAGTTGAGGGTGGGAACCACTTGTGGAGGAAATAAACTATCAGGTTGAGGGTTGAAACTACTTGTGGATAAAATAAACTATCCCATGAGATGTTCAAATTTAGAGGCTCAACGATGAAGTTGAGGGTGAGAAAGCCTCGTGAAGGAAATAAACTATTCCATGAGGTGTAATCTCAATGAACATTCCATTGATGAATAAACCATTCCGATATTCGACGTTAATTTCCAAAGACTAGTGAGTACCCACTTCCACCATTGGAGAATGAAACAAATACAATTTGAGTGAGCCTAATGGTTAAGTAAATGTGTTTTACACCACAATTGCTTGAGATCACATACATGTGGCAAGAACTATTTTATGACATAAAGGAATAGTCCTACTCGAGCTCATTTGGTTTCAATTTGAGACAACTAAATGTTTTCAATTTGAGATCGCTATAAGTACATCTACCCATATGTATATCCCTTCCATTTTGTTGAATCTCATATAAGATAACACTTATTTTCAAGTAGATAGAATGGAAGATTTTATGTTTCTATTTTCTTTATCTTTTTTTTCTAGAACTACATATGCAACAACTCTATTCTAAACCGTAAACCCTAGAATTAGTATAAATAATTATGTTATTATAACTTGTAGTAATATTTAAATGTCAATCATTATGAAAAACCAAATAATGTGTATGATTAAAAACAATGTGTATGTAAATATTCCTTTAATAATAAAAATTAAATATTTTTGATTAAAAATTTTAAGCAACCCATTGGGAATGTGAGCACCAATATGGACAATGATACTATGAATGGGGACTAGTAATGGGGTTATGGAAAATTAGCCATGCATTTTATTTCTAGGAAAACCTCGCCCAAAAGATGTGTGCAAAAATTGGAATTCCAATTTATAGTTTTGCTTTTCTCACTGACCCATAGATCATTGAATGAAGATTTGAGTAGATGAAGCAACCACATACGATATTTTTGGGGCCTAGATAGTGGTTATGGAGTTCCTTCAAAATTCATTGGGTAGCATGGGCAAGTATACAACTTGAAATTGGAGGGTTTACCCACGAATGGTGTGAAGGATGGGAGAAAAACATGAGTAAACATCCATAGGGACATTCAACCATATAAAGAGAGAGAAAAGACACAAGAGTTCTTGTAGCAATAATTTCATGAGTACAATGTTGTCATTTCCAAGTGGAAAGCTTGTTGGAGTGTTTTGAGTAATTATACTAATTTTTATGTGCCAAAAATGCTTTGAAAAGTGGCAATCATGGATTGGAACAATGTTGGCATATTCTAGGCTCTCTAAAAATGATTTTTGCATGCCAAATACTCATCGAGGAGATTTCAAACTTAGTTGAGCAGTTGGGGTCACAGCTTGATATGAGCTAGCCAAGCATAATAAGAAATGGGAAAGGAAATAGTTGAGGGAATGCATAGCAAGGAACACATTTTCATATTGCTATGCAAACCAACAAAGAGGCATATGAAATTTGTGGACACCCTAGGATAGGGATAAGACTTACATGTCTAGATCTTATTTCATGGGCAATAGAGGAATATTTCTCACGTAATGGTCTTTGGATTTCAATCCCATGATGGGAATTTCTTCTGCACTAGTGTGGATTAGATTACCATATATTACTCTTCTTTGTTGGGGTGAAGGTATTTTCAAGGCTATAGAAGACAAATTGGGTTGATTTATCTATAGTAATATGGACAAAGAGAATAAATTCTCTTGTGCTAGAATGTGTGTTGAAACAGATTTTTCAAAATGCCTTCCTGAGGCAATTCAACTTAGCTTGGACGATTGGTCCCATCTTCATGCCTTGGATTATGAACATGTTCCCTTTAAATATAATTTTTGTCATGAGTATGGGAACTTTACAAAAAAAATTCCTAAGGTTGTAGTTTCTCGACATTCTTCTAATCCTCTGCCATATTATCATAGTAATGATGAACAACGAGAATTCAATCTAGTTACAAGAAAATGCATGAGGCATTTGAATAATAGGTTGCATGCTAACAAGCCTCAATTTAATCAGCATCCTCCATCCAGTGATAGATATGAAGTTTTGATGTCCCTAGAGGAAAAAGTCAATGGTTGATGATAACCAAGTTCATTTGTTGAGGAAAAGTCATCCAAGGATACTAAAAAAATACCTCTCACAAAAAAGAAAGAAGAAGAAGATAGAATAAATGATGAGGAGGAGATCAAACCCCCCTCTTCTTCTCCTTCCTATTTAGATGTGCTAAAAGTAATCCATGTTTTTCCCCTCCTTACACTAGAAGTAGAAGAGATCAAAGCAAGAAAACCATGAAATATGGTGCCGAGAATTATGTTGTGTCATGTGGGTGTAGCAGTGGGTCAATTTCTCTAAAATATTATAAATGTTTTGTTTTTGCATCATCCTATAGGAATTTGTAATAATCATATATCCATCTTCTCCAGAAGCAGTAGGTGCAAGCATTACAATGTTTATTATTAGATCTCTACCCCCTTATCTTTCTGGGTAGAGCATGGGTTTTAGCTCCTTTCTTTTTAGATTCATGGAAGAACTTTTCTTTCTAATGGTCACTCCAATGTATTTGTTCCATGTTCGAGAGTAGATTTTTATTAATACAAATTCTCATTATTTAAAAAAACCATATATACTTTTAAAAGAATGTGACAATATTACATAAAGATTCACCCCCACTTTATCATGAAGATTCTCAACTTGTAAAGATAATAAGTACTTTTGAGATAAATCTCAACCTTTGACCTATAACTATTACTAAGAATATTCTAGAATATTATGTGGAAGATAAATCCCTACCATCCACCTAATAATTATTGATAATTAAATTAAATTGTGGAAACCTATTCCAAAATAGACATGTTTATCTAGCCTTGAGGGTTAGCTTAATTGGTTGAGTTCTTGTTTCTAAGTAACTCGTCAATTGGGAGGTCACAAGGTCAATTCTTCTTGACATCCTTGGGGTTAGGCATTGCTAGTTTGACCAGCTAGATATGACTCGGTCACAAGGTCAATTCTTCTTGACATCCTTGGGGTTAGGCATTGCTAGTTTGACCAGCTAGATATGAATCATATTTTCCTCGAAAAAAAACATATCTATCAATATAATAATCCTTATCATCCACCTATAATTACCAATAATTAAATTAAATTTAAAGAAATCTTATTCCAAAATAAAAATGCCAACTAAATATATAAATGTAGATGAATGTATATAATATAGTGGAAATATATGGAAATATATGCAAATACAAGAGAGTTGTATAAATATTGGTGCACTGTAACTAAGGGTGAGAATTTAATTATTACCAAGGGTAGAGTGAATTCTATAATGTTTAATGTTTGAAGATGAAAACTCATTTATATGTCTTTTGCAAACATCTATTTGTGTGCTTTCGTCATATTTGAATTTGTGAGTTAGGATAAGAAAGGGTATTTTGTGAATTAGTATAGGCTTACATATAAATTTATATGCAAACGCAAGAGAGCTGTATAAATATTGGTGGACGGTAAACTAAGGGTGAGAATTTAATTATTACCGAGGGTAGAGTGAATTCTATAATGTTTAATTTTTGAAGATGAAAACTCATTTATATGTCTTTTGCAAACGTATATTTGTGTGCTTTCGTCCTAATTGAATTTGTGAGTTAGTATAAGAATGCGTACTTTGTGAATTAGGATAAGAATGCGTATTTTAATAGAATTTATAAAGCTTTTTGGAGTAACTTTATGTATGAAGGTAAGAATTATTTACATATTAATCGTTTTAGTGTAGGGAGTAATTTTTAGTAAAATATGTTTATATTTTTTAAGTGTTAGTAATTTTTGAATTTCTTTATTTACCTAGAATTTATTCATATCCGATCATAAATGATTTTAAGTAAACATTATATGATTTTTAGGGTTTTGATTATGATTGGTAAGAATACAACTATACTAATTAAATGGTTGGCAAAACATTTACTTCATTTAAGATTGTTAAGATTTAAAAAAAACTATAAAAAAATAATTAGATTATATACATTTTAAATATTATCATTATTATTATATAAAGAATTAATATATGAGTTAATATGAATATACATTTAAAAACATGGAACAAGATTTCTAATCACGTGTACATTCACCCCTATTTACCAGAAAATTTTAACTTGTAAAGACATAGTTACATACTATGGATTCTAATACTAGCAAGATCCATCTTATTGTAGATCTACCAAGCCTAAGAGAACAAATATCTCAAGATGCAAACTATTTTAGAGTGCAAAAATCTGAGGAAAGGTTCTCACATCTAGAGATTTATACTCTTTACCTTGATAAATGAGAGCTAAGATGATTTATGCAATTCTTAATATATATAATATATATATATATATATATATATATATATATAGTATATAGTTTTACCAAAATCCTGATAATACATATATATATATAGTTTTACCAAAATCCTGATAATACATTTCGTCCCATATACATGGGGTGTTTTTCTTTCACATAAGTTTTAAAATATGATGGTTGTGAATATGAATCATTATGTTCACGCACCAAAATGTTCCACCAATAGTAAGGGGATCTCTCTGGTTCAAAACCCGAATTATACCTTACACCGTTTGGGATGGGAGTTCCATTCGGTATGTGAGCGACTGCCACCATGTTGTTTGAAAATTATTTTGGACAAAATGAGCAATGAGTGAGAGAATCAATACAACTTATGATAACACAAGTTAGAATATCTCTATGAAATACTATGAAAGTAAGTAAGATACAAAGAATCAAAACAACTTATGATAATAAAAGTTAGAATATCTCTGCCACCATGTTGTTTGAAATTTGTTTTGGATAGAATGAGCAATGAGTGAGAGAATAATACAACTTATGATAACACAAGTTAGAATATCTCTATGGAATATTGTGAAAGTAAGTAAGATACAAAGAATCAATATAACTTATGATAACACAAGTTAGAATATCTCTATGAAATATTGTGCAAGTAAGTAAGATAGAAAAGACATAACTACAACAAATGAAAATAACATACATCTTTTAAGGAAAGATGTAAGCATACTTTAATTAAGATACATGAATAAAGGAAATAAATTTTTGATCGATTGTGAATTAGTTCTCAACCAACAACGATGATGAAAACATAAAAAACATACAACTTCAAATAAGATATGTGTTATAAATTAACAAAAGAGTTCATTAACCTTAACACATGGAACTACAAACACATGCCATTGAATCACCATGAGATAAGTACAACAATGCCCAACAATACATGCATGAAATTGTTGCCTTGACTCAATGAGTTTCTCAATATTATGTTGAAATTTCCAATGCACCATTATATGAAGCATCCATGAAATCCAATAATGGAAGTATTATGCTATAGCTGGATTTCTCAAAAGGATATACAAGCTCTCCTAAACAAAGTGCTCAAATGGAGTCCAAAGATAAAATTCCCCTCTCCATATCCATGAGGGTATATTTATACAAAACAAGGTGTCTCTTAACCTCTTATGAACTTTCTACTTCCCTCGTGACTCTTCACCTTCCATGTGAATTTTCATTTTCTAAATGAATTTTAATTTCTAAATCCTATTTTTAATTTCAAAATAAATTTATTTGCAAATTACAAGGAAATCCCAAAAGAAAAAGCTCCTTCATGGAACTAAACTCATGATAGTTATATTAGGGGCCTCAATGTGTAACTTTTATGTCAAGTATGTGTACCAAACTTTGTGTTTGGAAATGATAGATTTGACCTTTTTTGACAATTCACTTTCGGATCTCATCCGGCATTCTATAACATCCAACAATAGAATCCTCATGTGTAATTGTATCTTATATGAAATCATAGAGAGTTTAGTGTGAAATTTTGTTGGTCCTACAACATGTTGTGCAATCACTTCTTTTGTAGGTTCCAAGTTGTTTCGAGCAACCACTTGCTTCATTACATATATTCTAGATCTCCTGCCCAATTTCCTGTTAAAATTGGAAACTAGGGCCAAATTCCACCTTAGGACAACTCATATGATGGAGATAATTATTGCATTGGATTCCTCTTTTTGAGGGTCCAATTTTGATATAAAAATCATCTCATTTGGACAAGCAGAAGTGGAATTTTGAATTTATTCTCTCTCATGTACAAATTGTCAAGGTCGGCCTTAGTCAAATGTAAGCTCAAGAAGCCCAATGGATGTGTCTCCTCACCCTCAACGAATTGTATGAATAGGAGTGACTTCTCTCTGGACATCACTCATCATATCATTCTTCTCTCTCTTTTCTTGATTGGTTTGTATAGCTTCGACAACCTCTCTCTCTCTCCCATGTCTGGCATAGAAGGACGGAAATTTCAGAAGTGTAGGAAAAAATTTCAAAGAAATAAACCAACGTTGACCAGCATTGACCATGGATCATTTGACCATCTTTGAATTTGATTTTTAGGGAAGAATTTTGATTTTCCTAGGCCAAGTTGCTAGGCACAAAAATAAAGGTGTTTTGGCCAATTTGACCAGTGTTGACCTCAACATTGACTTCAAATTTGACCGCAAAAAATTATAGTAGTATTTCTCTCTCCTTTGAATGAGTTTGACCAAACTTTTTTGGGATGACTTTGACCTCCTCTTCAGGCCAAGTTTGACTTGGGTTGATCGAGCCGCATTAAGGATGTGTTGCTACTATTTTGACTAGTGTTAACTTTCTTGTTAGGGCTGAAGTTTGACTACAATTCACTGCAGATTTGACAGACCTATTTTGGGCAAGTAAATTTGATATTTGTAGTCTCTCTCTCTACTGAAATATTGAATAATAATAAGAAGATTTGATCAAAGGGTTTTCCCCACATTGGGGATTTTCCCTACCATTCACCAAATCTTGTGTCCTCTTGTCTTGGCTTATCTTTTGCACTTTTTTTTATGTTCTATCTTTTTTACTGTCAATGTGATTAAGTTAATGTGATTTTTACTGGAAAAAATTGGAAATTGTCATTGGGATGATAAGGAACATTGAAGTGCCCATAGGGCTTTGGATTGGCAGTGAATGGGTGCAATGTTAAGGCACTCCTTGTGATAGGTCACTGGTTGAAATCCCCCGTGGGTGCTTACCTACCTAAAAAAAAAAATAGATAAGGAACATTAAAGTAAATTGTGTTAAAGCATAAAACATACAATTCTTATCTAAATTTAACATTTCCTCTTCTGGTCTTATTACTCCTACTGCACCAATGGAGGGTATTTTCTATTCCTCAACGAGACCCTCAAATTTGTTTTGAGGTGTTTGATACAAATTTGTCGTTCAAATCATATCATCAACTTTTCATGTGATTGTACTGACATTATGATTCTTTCATTTTCCTTGTTAATGCTCATTCTATCTTTCCTTGGAAGTCCTACTAATTCATCCACTAGTAGAAAATGAGAAATTAGTGACTAGGTGACTAAAAAAGTTAGTCACCACAACTTTTCCAAGTGAAATACTACAAAAAATGAGCAATCTTAAGTGACCGAACTAAAAACGACTAACATAAATAACTAATTTAGTCGCGGGTTAAAATATGTGACTAGCTAATAAGTAATACAACTAAAAATGACTAACATAAATGACTAATTTAGTCTAAGAACAAAAATACAACTACCTAACAAGTACTACAATAATATGAATCAATTTTTTATGTTAGTCATCTTAATTGTGTCAAGCAATCTAAACTTACAAGTGATAGGGGATTGAAAGGTTGTTAAAGATTGGTTGAATGGTTATCCTTCCTTAAATACTTCTTCATCCTCATATGATGTATAGGTGAGCCAACTTTGCACTAGGCATCTCTAATAATTTGTAATCTTAAAAATATATTTTTAATAAAAAAATGATTTTATGTATTTTTTTTTTAAATCTATTCCTTGAATCTAATTAGGTCTAATTCTAATTTGAAATTAATTTAAAGGGAAATTTTAATTGTTAAGACTATAATATCAAATAAAAACTACTTTAATTTAATATTAACTAACCTACATCCATCTTAACCCCAAACCTATTGAGCGTTGAGAGGAGTCCAATCTCTCGAAGTGCAAACTTTTTTTCCTAGTGCAAAACTTGAAGACATGTTTTCACCTTGAGAGATTGGATCCCTCTCGGCACTTGATAGTTATAGGGTTAATATGGATCTAGGTTGGTTATATAATACTATATAATATCTATATTTGTATTTGTGTCTCTTTGTTATTCCCTCTCTCTATATCACCCCCCAAACATACACACACTCTCTCCCTTTCTTCCCCTTCTCTGTCTAACTCTCTCTTCCCCTTCTCTCCCTCCCTATCTATATCCTTCTCTCTATTCCCTCCTACTCTCCTCTCTTCCTCACTCTCTCTCCATGACTCCCTTTTCACCCCCTCTCTCTCTCCACATTTCTCCCTCTATGTTCTTCTTGTTCCCTCCCTCTCCTACCCCCTCCAATTCCATCTCTCTCTCCTCATCTCTACATTCCTTCCTCTCTATCCCTTATCTCCCACCTCCCTCTATCTCTCCCCCAAAATCACTCTCCCTCTCTCTCTCTCTTCTTCCAACTCTATCACTATCTCCCCCCTCCCTATCCTTCTCCATCTCTATGTGTTTATCTCTCTCCCTTCCCCTTCTCTCCCTATCTCTATCCTCTCCTCTTCTTTATCTTCCCTTCTCTCCTCTCTCACTCTCTCTCTCTCCATCTCTCCCTTCTCACTCTTCTCTCTCTCCACCTCTATCTCTCTATGTCTTTGTTCTTTCCTCCCTCTCTCTCCCACTCCAACTCCATCTCTCTCTCTCTCCTCTCTCTTGCTTCCTCTCACTCCCTCTCT
>APFE031739481.1:0-10234 GCA_000404065.3 Pinus taeda
CACGAATCTGGTAGAGAACACAATAGACTGATGCACTTATCTTCATCTGAAATTTTAATATCAACAGATGATAACTAACTTACGACAGTATTAAACGCATTCAAATGCTCTTTCACCGAGTCTCCATCTTTCATCCTCAGGTTATACAGTTTTTTCCGCAGGAATATTTTATTCACCAGAGACTTAGATTGGTACAAAGTCCCTAACTTGTCCCACAGTGCCTTCGCCGTAGCTTCCCCTGATACATTCAACAATACTGAATCTGAGACACACAATTGTATTGTGCTCTTTTCCTTCTGATCCAATTTCTTCCATTCTTCATCAGTCACTCCCATTGGTTTAGTACCCGGATCTACCGTGATACATTGATCTTTATCCACCAACAGATCCTCCATCTTGAGTTTCCAAAACTCAAAACTCTGACCATTGAACTTCTCAGTCTCTGTCTTTCCACTGCTCGCCATCTTCTTTCACCACCAGAATCGATCTCGCAGATCTCCCACTAAATAGGGTCTACCACAGGCTCGAGTGAAACCCCTCAGTAACAAAGGTGTCCCCTTGAAGCCAAAGCAGCTCTGATACCAAATGTAGGTTTTAACCCTGTACAGAAATTACCTGCATACGAATTCTAAAACAAAGAAAGTAGACAATGTGAGAGCATAACACATAAAACACATATGCACAGAGATTTTCCCCTGGATCCCAAAACCGGGACTACCATCTTGATTTTTCATTATGTTCATTTCAATGTTACAATACATATTTATCCATGCCGAAGCATCCAATACCATGGACCAAAAACCATTGCATCCAAAACCATACACCGAAAACCATAGGTAGGTTCGCCCAACCTAATATAGGGTCCAAAAAAAAATTTCCCGAGGCATTGCCCCAGACCCCATAGAGGGGGGCTACCCGCCCCCCTCAAACCCCCCGGATAGCGGGGCTGCCGCTTCATTGATGTATGCAAGCTTCAAAGCACTGAAAGGGTTGTTTCTATGTCAACTTCTTGGATAATGAGTTGATGTCAACAAGAAGCGACTCATCATAGGAGGGCCTTGATGTACCCCACATCTACGACACAAAACAGAGAAAATGATTTCTGGAGGTGAAAAAGCGAACTGACGACACAATGTTCAGGAATGGCAGTCATGAAAAAATGAAGGTGGGAGGTATTGCAGTGGATGATACATTAAATGGATGGTGTTTTCTTAATTGAATGACTTCTCTTGAACATGTCGACAACACTGAGATGAATTGGTAGCATTAACCCCAAAAAATGGATGGTATGAAAGACCAATGGTGAGATGACCAGTGAACGGAAAAACCCAACCCAACTCAATAATGGAGATGAAGTAAAAGTGTCATGTTCAAGAGCGACTTGATACCATAAATTCTTCAAGTTTTTTTCCCTTTTTCCCCAGTCATTGTTGACCAGTACCTCTTTATTTTTGTCAAGCTTGAGGAGGATAACATATGCTTGTTCTATAATTCACCCTTCAGGCAAACCTGTATCTATTTAATTTTTTAACGAGTCTAGTGACAATGAAACTCGGTCTCGTCTAGATGGAAAAGTTTGTTGCTATTGTTTTAGTGAGTTTAACAACAAGGATAAATCAGTCCTTTTCATGTTTAGAGAGTTTGAAAAGGGACAAAAAGAAAACTCCATAAGTTCCTTTTCATAAAGTAATCCCTCAAGTCCAAAAAAGGATAAAATAATACAGGAGGGATGACATTTCCAATACTTTAACGAGCTGGAAAAGGCAAGCGCTCGACAATCGTTTCATGTTTAATTAGTCTGAAAAGGGTTTAAAGAGGACTCTGTTTTGAGGAATGAGTGGTGTCTAGGGTAGCAACTGGTTCCAGTGATGTTGGAACTTCTCAAAACATGTTGATTTATGTGAAGAGGTTGGCTAATAAGAACACTCATTGCAATTGTTCCTCAAAAACGGTAAAGCAACCAAGTGAAAGCATATGATTGGCCAAAGAGATGGTGGTGATGAGAAGAAAACAACCAAGGCTCAAAAGGCTGACAGAATAACAATCACAAGGGTTAAAATTTGAAAATGGGTTCATTTTTGACAAGATTGAACCATGGGGAACTATGCTTGGATTCGGTTTCATGTTTACACAAGCTTGAAATGAACAAAATATGCTTGGCTTTAGTTTCTTTTTTACACAAGCTTAAAATGAAACAATATGCTTGAATTGGTTTGCATGCCCCAACATGATGAAAATAAGAGTTTTTTGTAACCAGATGGAAATTGTTGCAATGAAGAAAGATGGTTATCCAACACCTTTTTAGATTCATCTAGATGGACAAAGGTGAATGGTGTGATAGACCAATCATATAACCTACAGGGAGACTTATGTTTACCATTAGGTGCATGCTTCCCAAGGTTCATTACATTCACTTAAGTAGATTACTCATGGATATCACGTGGGTGGAATGAAGGTTCAAGTGAAAAATTCAACTTGGAACTTGGGAGCGGGGATGATACCGTTGATGTAAATGGACCATTTAGGGACGATGATTGACTTGGATCTATGTTTGGACCGGGAAATGAAAGATGGTCAATGGTGACATATTTACCTTCATGCGAGAAACACATCACTCAAAAGAGTGTTGAAACAATAGCTTCCATGTTACAAACATAGTCACGCCCAAGAAGTAAATTATAGTATAAAGGTCTCGGGACTACAATGATGTTCAGATAAATGGTCTTTCCTCCCAAAGTAATGGGTAACTTAGGAAGGATCTCTAATGTTCAACTGGTTCCTCTATTAAAAACCAACAAATTCTGTGTAATAGGCACAAGCAATGGCAAACCAAGTGCTTTCCAAGCAGTTGAAGAAAGGATACTCACTGTTGCACCTTCATCCATAACAATTCCAAATACAATCATTTTACAAACATGTACTATGATCTGGAAAGGCACATAGGAAGGAAGGCAAGATCCTACCAGTTGATTCCAATCAAAGGAAGTGACTAGACTATTTGGAGGGGGTACCATAGAAATGGAAGAATTAACCCCTTGAGTTACGAGAACTGGAGGGCTTCCCTCCTGTCTTGATGGAACAGGTGGATTTCCCCCAAGCTCACTAGAATCCGAAGTAACAAAAATAACTTGAACAATATCATTTTCACTATCTTTGGGAAAGGTATGATTAGCTGAAGGTGAAATCAGATCAACTTTTGTTTTGACCTGTTGATTTGGGTCGGGTATAGACTCCTTGGATTCACTTTTAGAGAGAATGGTTTCGACCGACGATTGATTTTGGCCAGTCGTCTCATCAACTAGTGAAGGATTTAGGGAGAGTTTCCTGTAACCAAATGGATGTCGCTGCAGTGAAGCAGGTGTTATCACTTAAGAAACAATTTCTAAATTCTAAACATCAGTTTTATTGCAAAGGTTTAGTGTTAGTCCTGGTCTAGTTTCTTTTCCATGGTTGCTTTAGTGTCTAAGTTCTAGAAAAGAGTCTTGTTGGTATGGTTAAAGAAGTTTAACACTCCATTCTCACCCATCACTGGTCCCACAACACACTTAAGTTCCATAGGTCAATCTTCTTTCAAAGTTCTTATGCGCTACGAAATTGTCTAGGAGTTTTCATAGCGCAAAACCCAGAATTTACACTGGTTGTGCTATGAAATCAGGGATTTGTGCAGATCCGTAGCAAATCTCATCTAGCTGTCAAATCTGTCAAAATCCGTTATTTTTACATCATCATTTGTCAGCCCATACACTTTTCCTATCACATTCAACTACTTACCCTCATCATTAGGGTCGTTAGGTGTCTTGGTACGCACAGGTTGTGGGTTTCAAAAAGGAGCTGAGTACTCACAGTCATGATTCTGTTTGAGTTCATGCGTGAGGAGAAAACTGGCAGGCGTTCAAATTAGAATTCTTTTGAAGATCAAGCGAGGCAACTTATCCATTTCAAATGAGGCAGTGTTCGAGATTAAGACGGTGCAAGCTTCTTTAATTGTCACTTTGCAGGAATTCCATGGAGGGGTCTACAGAAAGGAAAGATCATAGGTGAGGCAGGTATCTAAGGAACAAACCGAAAGGCTTATATATTATCCTAAAAAACTGTGAAGTTGAACAAGCCTCCAAACAGGTTGGCTGTTGGAGATTTTGTGAGAAACTTCAAGGAGGCCATATGCAAGTCACCAGGCAGTTCGCTTTAAATTTCACAATATTGAATTCGAAAGTTGGGGTGCTCGAATTACCCATATCTCCACAAGTTGTATCTACAGTCACTAAAATTCCAAGGGGACAGGAGAGGTGGTTCAAAAATTTCAAGTTTGATATGACTCCATGCAAGGAATTTTTGAAGCCAGAGTTCATTGATTCAGACTTAAACAAGTTAGTGCCCAGAAGTTTTTTCAAAGATTCATATGCCAATTTACTTACATGCATACAAAGATACTTCACTTGCAAAGGGAGGTATCATAAGGTGTATTCTTATCACTTCAAGATTCTTCTTCATTTCACTAGAAAGATATCTCTTGATTTGCCTTTCTATTTTTTTCGTAGCTTGGGCAAAATGTGTGACAAGGTTCAGTTGAAGAAGGAAGCCTGTGAGACCTTGTTGTTTCATCACAGCTTAGTCAAGTTGATCATTTTACATGAGCTCTAGAAAATAGATAGGGAGCGGTCCATGTTCATATTTATGTCTAGCTTCAAGGACAAAACTGGTCTCAGTCCTCAGGCTACGAATATTTCTCCACCAATAGTTAGTCATCGTGCAGAAACAAGATCTAGGAGATTCGTGAAGTTGAAAGCTAGGAAGCAGGTAAAGGAGCCCACAAGACCACTAGTAATCCAAAATACACCCCAACAAGCACAAAAAGAGAAAGGTCAGGTCAAAGAACGAGTACAAGAACAATTCACAGGGGAAACGGTCCGAACAAGAGTAACTAGGAGCTAGTTAGCTAAAGAAAAGGGCAAGACAGTGGTTACCGAGGCAACCCCAGTTTCAAAAAGAAGTCTGAATGATTTTCTTCAAGCAATTGACATTGAAGAATCTCCTCTGGTTTGAGCAGACTTGATAGAAATAGGTAAAGGCAAAACCAAAAGGGCCAAAACCTCTAAAAACCTTGAATTTGATGATCAGGTCTCTGAATTTGTTTTTAAGCCAAGAATACCTAGGACAAGGTGTTCAAGAGAGATACAAGAGGTGCTACCAGAAGCAAGTGTAATAGGGGATGTAACAAATCTCATGAAAGACCTGTGGATTCACCAGAAACATCATCGCAATTGCATAAAAATGATAGAGGTAAGGCAGTTATCTCCAAACAGGAGAAATGTGGTTTTGAAGAATTGGAAAAGAAATTGAAATTAGCAAATCTTGAAATTGCCAAACTGAAAAAAATCTCAAGGAAACATGCAATCAAGGAATCTTATTTTAATAAAATGGAGGCTATGTGGGAAGATAAGACGATTTCAAAACCCGAAGTGGTCAATTGTCATGCTCAATACTACACCTGGACAATCCTTGCAATAAAGGAGACAAGATACATCAGAAGGGTCAATGCAAAATTGAGCTAGAACCAGAATTATGAAGAGGAAAATCGAAGATCTGAAGATGAAACTAAGCCAGTGTGAAGGACATCCTTAGCTGAAAGAAATCACACAACAAGTAAGACTAAGTCCTAAATTTTGATAGATCACCTTTTGAAGTTTTCCTTAAAGAATGGTGTCTATTATATTCAGTTTTGGAACAGCTTCATGACACATGGAGAAGCTATTTCAAGAAAAAGAAAGACTCAAAAAGGTTAAATTTTGGTTTTAAAATTGTGTTTTGAAATTACACAACAGCGCGCTATGAAATTGTTGTAGGTGATGCCTAATGCACAACAGTTTCGTAGCGTGCTATGAAACTGTTGTAGCTGCATATTATGATTAAATGGACCTTTTTTGAGAAACAAAGGGAAATCTTTTTGAGGAAGAATTTCTGAAAAGGATCATTTACAAAGTGTAAACATCCAACAAGGGCAAAAAAAGTAAAGGAAGGGCATCCATGAACTCCAAAGCTATATGTTATGAAAATGGTCATTATTTCATAACTAGTATTGATTCATAATGCTCGGGCAGCATTAAAGAAGTTTTGTCTTGCCACATGTATATGAGAAAAGTCTGCAGGGTATGGGAAATAAGATAATCCAATGCAATTTTATGAATAACAACAGGGATAATTAATTTCAAAGATCCTTGTGGAGACCAAAAACAGAAAAATAGGAACAACTTCCTAATTTCTAGGAACAGTAAAGAGATGAGGCATCAAGGGCCAGCAAGGAATTTCAAACCTCCACCAAAGCTAAACTGAAGAAGGCCATTTGTGAGAGAACGTGTTTGGATTGTAATAAATGCTACTACCAACATGATGAGGAGTTATACTCCAAATTGTTTTAGGTCTCTAGCATTGCTAGTTAATAGTCAATTACATTTAATAGTCAGTTTTAAGTGTCAATAGGTGTCATAATAGGAAGAATTCGAATTCCCCTCATGCTGGAGGAGGAGTCTCAGTTATGTAAAGAGCTCTATATATAGGAGAACAACTAATGTACAAAGGGTTGTAAATTTTTAGAGAGACTCTCATACTATGCTTTGTGTAATATTGTGTTTTAAGTAATACAGTATTTGGCTTTACTTCTCAGGAATCAGAAGAAATTCAATGTTCAGAATGTCTTGTACTGTTCTTTTCTCATTATCTACAGTGGTATGAATGTGTGATTACTTAGAAATCACTGATTGTGCTCTAACTTCCTTCATACATTTATAAATTGTGTGGTCCTATATGTTTTCGTTTTATTCTCCATGTGTTGAATTCTAGATGCCCTGGCCTCTATGTAAAGCTAACATTACTATCATACTGAAGCATATTTGACTCCATAAGCCCAATGAATATTTTCTAATTGTCTTTCAACCATTTGTGCTTGCTCATTTGTTTTGTACAGTTAGCCATCTTATTCATTATCAAAATATTTAATCTTGTGAGAGAGCCCTCTCAGGTTGGGGAGGTTAAGCCTCAGCCAAAAGTAGGTTTGAAATAGTTACTCAAGGTCTACTTGATTAGTAGCCTATCAGGTTTGGGTTTTGTGATAACATCAAGGTAGTTATCCAACACTCTTTTGGCTTCATCCAAAAAGGGACAAAGGTGAAGGGAATGATTACCTTCACATAACCTACATGGAATCCTGACCCTTCCCTTCTGTCCATGAAATTTACTATCACTAGTTGATGGTGTGTCACCAACATGATCTCTAGAGGTTGATGACACGAGATGGTGTGAGCGGGAAGACCATTCTTTTGAGATCCAAGGAAAGTAAGGACCATTTCGATGAAAATGGTCTTACGCACAAACTATGCATGGATATTTGGGTTTGTGAAGCTTAATGGATGGATTTTCATTAGATGTTGCATTCAGAGCAATGGTTGCTTGGTTGCCCCTTTACTAAATTGACTTCTTCTTCTTCTCCTACCCTTTCTTCTTCTTCTTAGCCACCTAGTTACTAGTATCAATACTTTCACCAAGTGAAGAGGAAGAAGGGGAGGGAGAAACAAACGGGGAAGAAGGCGAAGGGTCAACTTCAAGATCAACTGGAGGTTGATTTTGTCTAGTTGAAAGTGTACTCGATTGAGGAGAAATCATGACATTTTGAACCACAGAGGTTGAAAAAAGCCATACTAGCAGGCCAATGGTAAGTCCCGGAAGGGATAATGTAGCCATATAAGGAGCACCAATATTTCCGAACAAAGGAAAAGGACTAGGATTCCCATAACAAGGGATTCCTTGATCAGTGGACTCTAAATTTTTTGCCATATGTCTCAACCTAATATCAACTAAGGAATAGGGATGTTATTCCGAATTCAATTAATTTTAAAGACGCTTGGACACAACTTTGCTTTTTCAATTTTTAAGAGTCGCGAATGTGCTAAAGATGACTCTATTCTCCTTCAATTTTTAATGAGCTTGAAAGGAAAAGTGCTCAGATGGACCTTTTCTTTTAAAAAGTCGAAAAGGAATGAAAGTGACTACTCTAGGAAATCTAGATAGAGGGATTACCAAACCAATCGCAAAACTACAATGTACACCTTGGTGATAAATTAAAAATAAATTACCAAGGACTCATGTACGGCTTTCAATCTTCCCAAATGATGTGTTCAATGCATTGCGATCGATAAGGCAATAGACTCAGTTTCCTATGGATAAAGGATTTAAGCCTATTGTGGTCTCCTAATATATACACAACGGTATGGGGAGCACAAGTCCGTGGTAGTACTTGTCATATCAAGGAGGAGGAATCGCCCAACCTTCAATGAAAATGATAGCCACTAGTTTTAACGACGCTGGAACACGTCACTAGCCTAGACCTCTAGATATGTTACGTTAAGTTCCAAAGCATTGTTAGGTTCATTGAAATTCATTTTAAAGTTGATCTTGTTTAGAGTTTGCCTTTGAATGGTTCACCGCGTGATGATGATCTGAAATTCCTAAGATGCAATCTACAATGATAAACAATCTTTGTTTATTTTAGCAATGAAAATCCTAGCTACTAGGGAAAGAAGATGATCGTGCTTTTAAGCAAAGAGCAAATAGCACAGAATAGTGCATTCCCTAGGTCATGTTTTCACGCACAAACCAAAAAATGCTAAATTCAAATGCATGTATTTGTTTTCGCACACAAACCAAAAAATGATAAATGCAAATGCATGTATTTGTTTTCGCTTTCCTTAATGTGAAAAATGCCAAAAAGGAAAACTAAATGGTGCAAAAATCTGAAATATTTCACTCAAAATGATAGTTTCGACAATTTCTTCTTCAAAAGAGAAAGGAAGACTCTAAATGACACTTTGAATTTTGAATAAAAATTCTTTCAAAACTTCTAATATAAATAAATCAAACCAAGTACATGAAGAAAAGTTAAATTGATTATCAAGGGAAGGAATAATTTATGACACTTCTCTTTTTGACAAAAAACGACAATTATGACACTTTTTGTACCAAAGCGACAAATCGATTTAAACAAATTTTTGACAAAGGATTGTAAATGATGAAAAAATACACAAAAAACACTCACTAATCCTAATGTAATTGAGGCTAATCTAAGTGATGTAAGTAAGTTTCAGTAAGGAGGCACTATTCATTTGCAACAAAACAACCAAACAAAACTGAAAGCAAGGTCAAAAACCCTCAATTTCTAGATGGAGAAAGAGATCAGTCAATCATCACACCTGGACTTCACAGAAACTGAGATGCATCACATTTACTGCACTCGGGAGGTGCGATGCATACTGAATCACAGTGGAAGACAATGCGATGATCCAGGGAGCCCAACTGAAATGGGTTTTGGCTCAAATGTGGAGCTATTTTCAATGAGTTAAGGTGGGTTTTGATGAACAATGATGAGCAAAGTATAATGGAGTGCCTTGAGAGGTTACCAAGCTACCAAAAGGGCATCTAGATGTGCTTGCAAGTCAAATTTTCAATACATAAACTAAACCAGATTTTGATTGAAGCAACATTCATCTACTATGCAATTGCAGAGCAAAAGCAATTCGAAGGCTACTTGGCTGACTTCAAAATCTGTCTATAGTTTATCAAATTGAACATAAAACAAAAAATAACAACAAACAAACATCTATTCATTCCCCACTAGAGTTGCCAATTTGTTTCTGGGAAAACTAGTATTCCTAAAGAATCATAGCCCTCTAGGTTTGGCAGCTACCCTAGAAACAATAGTTTAAAGCAATTCAATGATTCCTTCTATGTGTAACAGATAAGAGAAAGATAATGGAACCAACCTAGAACTTCCACTTAATCCCTCGCTTGATCTCTCTCCCCTTTGATAGAGCTTGCAACTCCTCCCTGTACTTAACACGCTTGGAGAGTACTTGCACAAGTACAACAACAAAGAACCATTGAAGCATCGTGATCTATTACAACATAAACATTACAGAATCAGATATATAATGAAGAAATGATAACATTCACAAATGATAACATTCACAATTGCACGATCATATGAAAGAAAACTTGAATATATTTATTAATAAAAAGGGAGACTTACAACCCAGTTGTCTAATCCAGCATCATCCTCCCATCTTCAATCCTTCTTCACCTCATGAAATAGAAATATCACTCCAACAACACAATGCTCTTTCCTCAATTACAAACTATCAACACTTCCTTGCAATTCACAATATTCCAGCCTCTAGATCTCTTAGAT
>APFE031739481.1:16945-72099 GCA_000404065.3 Pinus taeda
GAGAAAGTGGAAAATAAAGGGCCTTCCGAAGATAGTCTGGGATGATGAGGGCCCAGGCCTATCAGCGAAGGTATCAGAGGAAGTTATGCTGACCTCCTAACAACAGTCTACGCTGGTGCAAGCCCCCAAGCTTTGCAAGGGTGCCCTCCAGTAGTGTTGTTGAGAGTGATACAACATCGACCTCAGGTGCCACGGGATTCCCCTCTGCAGCCACCTATGTAGTTTCCTAGGAGTGGCAACTAAGGACACCAACTCGTCATAGAAGCCAGGCGGAACGGTCTGGAGGTAAGTTCGGACAAGTAGGAGAGGGGGTATCTCTCTTCCCTGTCTTCACAGACCCTCGTGCTTAACTCCCAGCTCTGGAGCTTTCTTGGTCTTCCTAACGCTATTGGATTTCCTCTCTTTAATCAGACTCTTATGTTTTGACGTTTAATGTGGCCTTGGAGAGTTCGCTCTCCACTCGCCTATTCCAAGGCCCTAAAATCTTAAAACTTGTTTGTGTATTTAACTCAAAAATAAAAAGTTCTAGTTGATTTTAATTAGCGCTTGATTTTAAGGGCTGTTCTTTAAGTCAAAGGATGGTGGAAGTGAAACTAGTGGTGTGTTGTTTGACGCAAAAAAGATTAATAAAACTTAACTATATGCTTATGCACTTTGTCATTGTTTTTCGATGAAAAGTAATCTTCTACAGGGTTCAGAAGGAAACTTCTAATGAAACAAACTTTTCTTTTATTTTCTATTCATTCACACTTCACACTCAAAAGTTAACAAATCTATTTTATGCCAAAAGAGATGCAAATTTATCCTAATGCAAGACTAAATGCTTGATGCAAGATTGAAAACTACTCTAACAAGAAATAAAAGTTGTTTTTGTTTACCAAATTTTCTTTTTTGCCACTTACAATATTTAGATGGAATCAAAGATGCTACAATTCGTCTAAATACTAAAAGCAAAACTCAAGATAATAAAAATACTTTCATTCAACAAAAGGAAACAAAATGAAAAGCAAATTCAATAAAGCAAAACTAAAACTTTTCAAAAAGTTCACTTGAAAGTAGCAACAAAAGGGTCTTTTTGAAAATTCTCTCAACAAAAACCGACACTTCACAATTGAAACAAGCAAAAACACTTTTTGCAAGTTGACACCCAACAAAGAATGAAAACTCAACAAAAACAAATGTGCTCAAAAAGGCTTTTGACAATGGAAGGCAGCAAGGAAAGCTTTGGTAGCAAAGACCAAAAAAGATCAAAAAGACGGTTTCAAGAAAGTATCAAAATGACAACTTTGATGAAACAAAGAAGTAATTGGTCATAAAAATCGATTTCATTAAGCAAACAAAAAGTCACCAAGAAGCAAAGTTGAACAAAAAGATTGATAACAATCTTTCTGCTCTGATCTCTCAGGGCAGCCAAGATTCCAATAAAGAAACCTTGCGTGTTTAAAGCGAAAAGATGATGACAGTTGCAAACACAAAACAAGACCAAAACTCCTTATAATTAGAGAGAAATCGGAGTAAGGATGCTTGTTGTAAAACAGAGAACTGATACTGATAAAGATGACTATTTAAAATTGACTGAAAGCACCAGACACACTCCAAAGAAAAAAAGGTTTATAAATCCTGAAAGTTGCAGGTATACGCGAATGTATTCAGTGAAGACTGTGTGTATACGCGACTGTTTCTGAGGAAACCTATGTATACGCGGGTTCACTTCAGACAACAAGCGTTTATACGCTTCTGTATCTAAACAAAACAGCGTGTATATAATATTATAGGAAAAATAAGAAAGAGACTCAAGAAACTGGTAAAACTCAGAAGTCAGAAACATACCAGACAATAACAATAAACCAGCAAGCTACTGAGCCCTGATAGGCTTCACAAACACCCAACTAGGGACAACAAGAATGTTGTTCCCCAGCGGAGTTGCCAGTTCTGTTGCGGGATTTTATCCCCTAAGGCTCTTGGGTGGAACCCTAGCAGACTGAAGGTTGTCTAAATCAAGAAACATGCACACACACAGCCATTATGCTAGAAAAAGCTATTTCTAAGGTTAGGAGGACGTACCTCAGGTCCTACGTTTGGGTAGTTCCTCAAGGGTCCAAACCCTTCTTCACGTCCCTTCTGCTCCTTTGCCCTGCAAAACCAACAATTCCAAAGAATGCAACAGTATATGGACAAAGATTTATATGAAAATCATCTTTATGTTATATAAGAAAGGAGTTAGTTATAAACTTTTAGACATCCATTCATACATGAAATTCAAACATGAACATCATTAACATAAAGAAAGAAGCATATCGGGAATGAGACGTGTTTCTTTATTAGACAAGTAGAATAGTACAAAAAAGAGAAATATCACCTGAACCACTTCTGCAAGCTCAAAGCTTAGCCTCCTTCTGGATCCGTCCCTCCTCAAGCCTCTAGTAGGTCTCCTTCCAATACTCACTCCAAGATGTCATAACTAAGGGATGAACATCCAATCACAAGGAAACAAGGGTTTCCTGTACAAAATGGGGGAAATGCAGAAGGCACAAGGGTCTTCAAACCTGATCAGGGGGAAATCTCAGTATAATAACCTTTCTCTATATTCTCTCCTCCCTTAGGCCTTCCCTTTGGTGTCTTTTTATACCAATTCCAAAGTAGGTTTTTAGTTAGGAATTGGTTGGGAACAGTTGAGGCCACGGGCACTAACAGGTGATCAGAAGGTAAAACCCGCAATCTCTGCCCGAAAATAAGGAGTTTTATATTTTTTTAAGTGTTTTAATACATATACGCGGGTTGGGTATGTATGAAACCGCGTATACACGCGTTTAACTCAGGGCAATGTCACGTACAGGGAATAAAACACTGTTTTTTAGATTTTGGACCAGGTCTGGAAGGAGGGGTTGCCCTAGGCCATGAGTGCAGTATCACAAACCATAATAGTGAGATTTGGAGCTATAACACTAAACTAATTGCAGAAAATTAAATGTTCGAAATGGAACCTTAATCTATTGAGAGAAATAAAGTACAAGGAAAGAGACTGAAATCAAATGCTAAAACAAACCATTTTCTAACTAACTTATAAGAGGCTTTGATTCAAAATAATGCTACGTTAACATGTATGCAATCCTACTGTCCTGAGCACGTAGTTTCATACCATCAAACCTTCTACTATTGTGCATGTAAATGAATAAAATAAATATGTTTTTCTTTTTGTCTTTTTTATGTGAGAGTGTGAAAGCTAATCTCTTTTGGTGATGTGGCAGGTGGCTTGGAGATGATGGTGGATGGTTGGAAGGCTTGGGAGACCCTTAGGTTACCTTGTGTGGCTTCCTGGAGGTTTTCCCTCAATTCGGCCTCAAAACAGGCCACTACAGGAAAACCTATATGTTGTACTAAAAACCTACAGGATTCCCTGTATTTCTACAAGATACAACCAAGAGCAAAACGATGGGTGCTGGAGGTGATGGAAGGCATAGGGAAGGTGGTTAGTGGATGGAATGGAGTGAGAAAATCCCTGGGATTACTCAGAACTCAAAGCCAAGGTTGGGAGATGGTTGGATTTTCTCAACATGCTTGGAGAATTTTCCATGTAAAATGATGAAATTGGTGAAGGTCTTAGTGAAAGCAAGGAATGATTATGGATGGATGAAGTTGGAAGGAGGTTGCTTGCTATGAAATATTTCTCTATTTCTGAAAATCCTGCACTGCATCAAACAATGATATTTTCCCAAAAATAATGTAAAAAATAAGAATTAAAATGAGCTAGAAAAACAGAGTTTAATGAGATAGCTGTCTACTTCATGCATGAGGAAAATTTGCAAAATAAGATGAATTCATTGATGAGATTGACTGTAAGACTGAAAATGGAAGAAATGGTAATTAAATAATACACTTGCAAACTAGAAAAATGCTAAACTAAGTGAGGATCAATAGGTTTAAATGGTCTTGATGGCATGGAGGTCAAGTAGAGACCTAATCCCAACTTCAATGACGACTTTTCTCAATCTGGGCTCAAAACAGGATTTCCAACAGGAGGTACATATTTAGTATAATTCATCGAATGACCAAGAAATCAAATCCAATTTGGATGGGACAAATTTTTCTATTAAATAGGATGTATTAGCTCCTCATTCCAAGTGGAATCACTCAAAAAGACATCTATTAACATATGCTAAAAGAATAAAAAATCATTACTAGTCGAAAATCTAGAAATCCGAGAACTAGTGAGCTAGTAAATCTAAAAAATGCCTAACCAAATCAAGTGCAAATGCAATGGGGTGACTTTTTTTATTAACTAGAATGTTTTTATGATCTAATTCAAGTGGAACCAGCTTGATTGAATCTTTTTAGCATGCTAAAAAAAATAGCCGAAATTTATTGTTCTTTTCTAAAAAGGAGGTCTAAAAATCTAGATTTGGGAGTAAGAAGACAAATCCAAGTAGCTCAATGATTACTATGAACTTCCATGGATCTTCCAAGGATGAAATAATGCTTTTTTTCTTGCAAAATAACTTACATTAAACATTTAACTCAATCCTACAACAAGAAATCATTAATACTAAATGCAGAAGTAGAAAGAAATAAAAACAAGAGATGCATGTGAATAAGAAGTGAAAAGAAGGAAGGAAAATGATACAAAAGGGCTCTGAGGATCCTGGGATGGACAAGACCAATGAAACTCAGAGACCTATGTAGGAGAAAAATATTTAGAATCTGAACATGACACCAACCTTCATTATTTTCATCAACAGAATTACATCCCAACAAGAAAATACAATGGACCTGCAAAAATACGAGTTCTCTCTAGAAGAGCACTAATGAAAAAATATCCCCCTAGAGGAAAATTTGACTTGGTACTTATAAAAAATGATTAGGAATCATTCCCCATGAATGGAGGAAGCTTTCCCCACTAAAATCCCTTGATTAGTGGATTTGGTCCTTTGATTAGTGGAACAGATTCCTAGTTTTTCTCAATCATTGGAGTTCCACAATTTGTGCCATAATTCCATAATATCTTGTTGATTTATTATTTATTATTGATCCTCTTGTAATAGGGAACAAGTCCCTAAATTATCTCCTCCTCCAAATCTTCATAATCTGCCCAATATTCTCATAATATTCCACAAAAATAAGTAATATTAGGCAAAAATATCCAATTATTCATAAACCTTCCTAATGAATATATGAACGTTAAAAATAAATTATCTAATGTGGAAAGAGAGGTTTAATGTGTTGAAGGATGGTCGTAGGCCTTAATTTATGTTTTAATTTAGAGGCATGGGCCTTAATTTATGTCTAATTTAGAGGCCCATCAATATGATGTCACTATCCAACGTAATAGAACTGTCAATTCTAAGGACCAAAGCAAGAAAACTTGTTGATTTCTTAATTGACATACCTTGTAGAACTTAATTAATCAATTGTCTTTGTTAATGAAATGACATTTTTCTTTGTTTACAAATGAAGTACTAACACATGCTAGACAGTTCCAAGGTGTGATAGGCATGCCACGATGTGTCATTGCCAAGGTATGGCATGAATGCATGCTAGGGAGTGTGAGGGTCAAGTTCCAGGGAAACACAAGGGAGCACTCATTTCAAATGCATGGAAATGAATTGTCAGCAAGTTACAGGTGTTCTAAGGAGGGAGTGAAAAGGTATACTAGCCAGTGGCAAGGCATCACAAGGGAGAACTAGGTCAAAATGCTTAAAAATAAACAAATAGGAGTGCAGTGTGCCAAGGAGTGTCAGCGAATACTAGGTGTACCAAGGACAAATTGTGTTAGAATAAGTTCATAATAGGGTTTGCAGGAGGCAACCCTATGGTTGTGATAAGGTGTGTACAAAGTAGTTTCGGACAAAGGGAGAGTTTGGGTTGGGCACGACATTGTCTTCTCACTGACTTGGTTAGGTTCCCAAGTCACAAAAAAAGTAAGGCTATCTATGAGGGCATGACAACTAGGGAGTGCCAAGTTGTTCCAGGGAATGTCAGGAAGTACTAACACATGTTAGATAGTTCCAAGGAATTTTAGGCATGCCAAGACATGCCAAGAGCTAAGGCATGCTAAGAAGTTCTAGGGGCCAAGGTGTGGTGCCAACACATGTTAGGGAGTGTTAGGGCCATGTTCCAGGGAAACACAAGGGAGAAGTAGTTTCAAATGCATGGAAATGAATGAATAAGAGTGTGACAAAGAGTTTTAGCTAGGGAATACGAGGTGTGCCAAGTGTCAGGGAGTGTTATGATGTGCTAGGGAGTGCCAAAGCATGCCAAGAAATGCAGGGGATGCTAACACATGCTACATAGTGCCAAGGGATTATTAGGTGTGTTGGGTGTTATGGCATGTCAAGATGTAAACTTTGTTGCTTAGTTGTTTAATTTTAAGACCACAGTTGGATGTGAGCCTTGTCTTCGTAACTTGTTAAGTTGGATAAGTTGAAATTATATATGAGAGGCCTAAGATGAGTTATAGGAAGTTCTTAGGTCAACAAGGCATAGTCTAGTTGTAGTAATTGTAACTTGGTTAAGTTGTTGTTATAGTAGAGGCGAGATTTTTTTGGGTTCCCATGTTGCAAAAAAAGTAAGGGTAGTTGTGAGGGAATGATAGCTAAGGAGTTCCAGGGCGTGCTAAGGAATGAAAATGCATTCTAACACATGCCAGACAGTGTGAATGCATGCCAAAGAGTGTTGGGAAGTGTCAAGGCTAGGCACAACATTATTTTTTCAATGAATTGGTTGGTTTCCCAAGTCATAAAAGAGATAAGGATATCTATAAGGGCATGACAACTAGGGAGTGCCAGCACGTGCTAGGAAATTCCAAGAAGTGCTAACACATTTTGGACAGTTCCAAGGCATGTTAGGCATGCTGTTGGGGCCTTTGTTTTGAGTTTTTTCAGGAAGGCAAGACAGGGAATAGGTGGTGGGGACGACCAATCGAGTTTCAGAGCTGACAGTCGAGGGGGGAAACAGGAACTAGGAGTGGTCTAAATGTTGTTGAAAGGTGGTGGGGGAGAGAAAGAGAAGTTGAGCAAGTAGAGAGAAAAGGCAGCTAAAGGCAAAGTCATCTGAGCAAGAAATAAGTGGAACTGATAGTCTAGGTGTGGAGCAGAGGTAAAATGTAGAAGAAAGGATGGGAAAAGGTTGGTGATTACTAGCATTTGATGAACCAAGTGAGCCCGAAATCATTATATGCAGCCTTCCTAAGTTGCGGAAGGAGGGTACACCCTTGCTCTGTTGGTCTCTGATCTGTGGGTTAGGTCATTCTTGTTGTTGATAATCAGGCTTCAAACCTTCTGTACTTATTTATGTATTTCTTTTTATGAAGCGTAATGAAAGAGAGAGTTTTCAACTATGATGTATTATTGAGTTTTATACTGGTTCTTTAATTTTTTTAAATAATTGTCTATATGGCATTATATGATTTCCTATTTTAATTTGAGTATAATAGTATGGTTGTATTACAATAGGTTCTTGATTTTTACGAGTTAAGATCAATTGTGATTTGCAGTTCCCTTGGTGCCTCATTCTACCCCCTCACACTTTAGTCACAACATGCCTCGAGTGAGACTCCTTACCTTGTCTGGGTAAGGATGTGAAAATTATGACATTGTCCTAGACTACATCGGATCCTTGTTGGTCCCTTGTGCCTGAACCTAGGGTCTCTTCCATGTTCCCATTTTCATGCCAAAACATGCCAAGTCATGCCAAGATGTGCCAGGTGTTACGGTGTAGCACCAACACATGCTAGTGAGTGTTAGGGAGTGCCAGGGAACACAAGGGAGCACTAATTTCAATTGCATGGAAATGAATGAATAAGAGTGTGTAATAGGTAGTGTTAGTGAGTTACAAGTGTGCTAAGGATGGAGTGACAAGGTATGCTAAGCAGTGCCAAGGCATGCTACAGTGCTAGGGAAGCATGCCAAGATGTGCCAAGTTCTAAGGTGTGCCAATGCATGCTAAGGAGTGTTAGTGAGTGCTAGGGAAAAACAAGGGAGCACTAAGTCAAAATGCATGGAAATGAATGAATAAGAGTGTGTGACAGGGAGTGGAGTGAGTTCCAGGTGTGTTAAGGAGGGAGTGACATGGTATGCTAGGCAGTGATAAGGCATTCTAGAGTGTGAGGGAAGCATCCGACCAAGATGTGCCAAGTGTTAGGGTGTGCTAATGCGTGTTAGGAAGTGTTACAGAGTGCCATGGAAACAAAAGGAACCACTAGGTCAAAATAATAAATGGAGATGAATGAATAAGATTTTGTGACAAGAAGTGTACTCAGTGAGTTCCAGGTGTGCTGAGGGAGTGACAAGATATTATTTGTAGTGCTAAGGCGTGCTACATCCATGATATGTCAAGACGTGCCAAGTGTCAAGGTGTGCCAATGCATGGGAGGGAGTGTTAGGGAGTGCCATAGAAACACAAGCGAGCACTAGTTTCAAATGCATGGAAATGAATGAATAAGAGTATGTGACGGGGAGTGTCAGTGAGTTCTAGGTGTGTTAACTAGTGAGTGACAAGGTATGCTAGGTAGTGCCAAGGAATGCTATAGTGCCAGTGCAACATGCCAAGATGTGCCACGTGTCAGGGCATTCCATGGAAAAACAAGGGAGAACTAGCTCAAGATCCATGCAAATGAACGAATAAGAGTGTGTGATAGGGAGTGTGAGTGAGTTTCAGGTGTGATAAGGAGGGAATAAGAAGGTTATATGCTACGCAGTGCCAAGGCATGCTAGATTTCCAGGGCATGTCAAGGAGTGCTAGGGAGTGCCAAAGCATGCCAAGGAATGTAGGGAGTGCTAACACATGCCACATAGTGCCAAGGGATTGTTAGATGAGCCAAGTCTTATGGCATGTGAAGATGTAAACTATTTTCTTAGTTGTTCTATGGCCACGGTTGGACGTGAGCCTTGACATGGTAACTTGTAACTTGGTAAGTTGGATAAATTTAAATTATACATGAGTAGCCTAAGATGAGTTATAGTCAATTCTTAGGAGAACAAGGGATAGTCTAGTTGTAGTAACTGTAACTTGGTCAAGTTGTTGTAGTCGAGGCAAGACTTGGTTGGGTTCCCATGTCCCAAAAAGAGTAAGGCTGGCAGTTGTGAGGGAATTATAGCTAAGGAGTGCCAGGGCGTTCCAAGGAATGAAAAGGCATGCTAACACATGTTGAACATTGCTAATGAATGTTGAGGAATGTTAGAAAGTGTTAGGGAATCACAAGGGAGAACTAGGTCAAAATACATGGAAATGAACAAATAAGTATGTGTGCCAAGGATTGTTTGACATTCCAATTGTCTCAAGGACAAAGTGTGTTAGGAGAAGGTCAAAATAGGAATTGTAGGAGACAAGCCTATGGTTACAATTATAAGGGGTTGGTCAAAGTAGTTTTAGACAAAGGGAGACTTTGGGTTGTGCACAACATTGTTTTTCCAATGACTTGGTTAGGTTCCCAAGTCACAAAAATACTAAAGCTATCTATGAGGGCATGGAAATTAGGTAGTGCCAAGGTGTGTCAAGGAATGCCAGGAAGTACTAACACATGCTAGACAATTCCAAGGCATGTTAGGCATGCTAAGGCATGCCAAGATGTGCTATGTGTTAAGGGTGTGGTGCGAATGCATGCTAGGGAGTGTTAGGGCCAAGTGCCAAGGAAACACAAGGGAACACTAGTTTTAAATCCATGGAAATGAAGTGTTAGTGTAATGTCCCGAAAATAAATTGCTACAAGTTTATTTATTCTACAATTTTGACAATTTTGGAGGCCATGGGACCCATGGGATTTTTGGAAAAGACTTAGGAAGGAAAAAGGGGCCAAAATATTTTTTTTGGCATAGTGTGGGGGCCACCCACATAAGGAAATATGCACCACCTTAGAGGGAAGTTCAAATGACTAAGGAGGCAAAGTCGAATTGGTAGTTGGAGGGGGGCCACATGGGAAAAGAGTCCCACAAATTATAAATAGAGGGGGCTCAACCTCATTTGGTATCCTTTTGACATATTGAAGTCAACCTTAGTTGCTCAAGCTACTTAGCTGGGTTACTGTGTTGTTTAGCACATGAGTGTCTCCGAGCAAAGATCTCAACCCTTACCTTAGTGGACTTAGAGTGCCACGCTAGGAAGGTAATTTGTACTACCTTGGAGGAGAGTTGATGGATTTTCACAGTCACATCATTCAACATTTGTCTCATCCATTGCATGTTTCTTGAAGACGCAGAAGAGGAACATGCAGGTGTTTATTGTGGGTTCATCCAAGCAGAAACTGTTGGGGGAGTTTTGGCATTGGAGCTACAGTGGAGGATCAACCTTTTAGGAGAGTTTTGGATCAGGAGGTTTTGGCATTGGAACAGTTCAATTTACATTCACCTCGGCCTGCTCAGAGAGCCATCACTGGGCTCGCGTGGGAGTTGGAGGAAGGAATTATAGAGCTGGAACTAGTCGAGAGAAGTAGGAGATAATTTGGAGGGCCATTTGAGGAGGATTACTAGAGTTGGGAGAGCAAAATTGACAGGATCAGTCACAACAACATAATTCGAAATTGGAGGAGGGCCAGGCTGTGAAGAGTCAATTTTTGAAGGTTGGAACCGAGGGAAACCCTTTCTGGGTTTTTCTGGGTTTTCGCAAGGATCACACTCCTTATTTTATAGAATTGTCTGGGTAGATATGAGGGGTCAAACAAGGGTCCCAAATCAGCCAACAACTAGAGGAGCTAAGGGGAGTTTGGGCCAAAATATCGAGGTCAACATTTAGCTAATTTATTTGTGGATTATTCTGGGTTTCTTGTGTCGAGGCTAGGACTAATTTCCCAGAATTTTTTAGGCAACAGGAAAGGCTCTAACAAAAGATCATTCAAGGCAGCAACACCTTTCTAGGCAGTAAAAATGCAGCTCTTAGGCCAGATTACCAGTAAATTTGAGGAGGGTGTTCCATTGTTCATTTTGGGATTTTGCTAGCTTTCGTAGAGAAAGCCCAGGTGCACACATTCCAACACCTTGTTGTACACCTCTTCCCATTTAATAAAATGAGTAGACAACATAGTTTGGTTGCCAATTTTGTGGTCTGATGGTTTGATTTAATTTTATGGTGTTATTTTTATTGTTTTCTTTACATAGCACTATTTTTCCTTGTTTGGAACACTACAGTTAGCGAGTTCCACATGTGATAAGGAGGGAGTGACAAGGTATGCTATGCAATACTGCCAAGGCATGGTAGAGTGCTAGGAAACATACCAAAATGTTCCAAGCGCCAAGGTGTGCCAATGTGTGCTAAGGAGTGTTAGGGAGTGCCAAAGAAACATAAGGAAGCACTAGGTCAAAATGCATGGAAATGAATGAATAAGAATGTGTGATAGCGAGTGTTAGAAAATTCCAAGTGTGCTTAGGAGAGAGTGACATGATATACTAGTTTGCACTAAGTCATGCTAGATTGCTAGGGCGATATGCAACCAAGATGTGCCAGGTGCTAGGGTGTGTCAACATGTGCTTGGAAGTGTTAGGGAGTATCAGGGAAACACAAGTGAGAACTATGTCATATTAATGCATGCGAATGAACAAACAAGATTTTGTGACAGGAAGTGTCAGTGAGATACAAGTGTGCTGAGGGAGTAACAAGGTATGGCAGGAAGTGCTAAGGCATGCTAGAGGCTAGGGAAACATGCCAAGATGTGTCAGGTGCTAGGGAGTGTTATGGAGTTCCAAGGAAACAAAAGGGATCACTAGTATCAAATACATGGAAATGAATGAATAAGAGTGTGTGAGAGGGAGTGTTAGTGAGTTCTAGGTGTGGTAAGGAGGGAGAGAAAAGATATCTTAGGTAGTGCCAAGGAATGTTAGAGTTCCAGGGCAACATACCAAAATGTGCCATGTGATAGGGTGTGTCAATGCATGCCAGCGAATGTTAGGGAGTGACATAAGAAAACAAGGGAAAACTGGTTCAAAATGCATGGAAATGAAGAGATAAGACTGTGTGATAGGTAGTGTCAATGAGTTCCAAGTGTTCTAAGGAAGGAGTGACAAGGTTATATGTTAGGCAGTGCCAAGGCATGCTAGAGTGCCAGGGCATGTCAGGGAGTGCTAGGGTGTGCTAGGGAGTGCAAACCATGCCAAGAAATGTAGGGGATGCTAACACACACCACATAGGGCTAAGGGATAGTTAGATGTTCCAGGTGCTATGGCATGTCAAGATATAAACTGTGTTGCGTAGTTGTTTTATGGCCATGGTTGGATGTGAGCCTTGACCTGGTAACTTGTTAAGTGGGATGAATTTATATTGGACATGAATAGCCTAAGATGTGTTATAGGAAATTCTTAGGTGAAAAAGGCATAGTCTAGTTGTTATAGTTAGGGAAGGATTTGATTGGGTTCTGACCAAGTCTAAAAAAAAATGTAAGGGTAGTTGTGAGGGCATGATAGCTAAGCAGTGTTAGGGTATGAATGAAAAGGTGTTCTAACACATGGTAGACAATGTCAATGGATGTTGAGGAGTGTTAGGGAGTGTCAGGGGAACACAAGGGAGAACTAGGACAAAATAGTTGGAAATGAACAAATAAGAGTGTGTGCCAAGGAGTGTCAATGAATTCCAGGTGTCACAAGGATGAAGTGTTTTAGGAGAGGTTCATAATAGGACTTGCAGGAGGTAGGCCTGTGGTTGCGATAAGGTGTGGACAAAGCAATTTCAGAGAAAGGGAGACTTTGGGTTGGGCACAATATTATTTTTCTAATGAATTGGTTGGGTTCCCAAGTCGCAAAAAAAGTAATTTTATCTGTGAGGGCATGACAACTAGGGAGTGGCAAGGTGTTCTAGTGAATGTAAGGTTCCCAAGTCATGGAAAAATGTAATGCTAGCTATGAGGTCATGACTTCCAAGGTTTGTTAGGGAATGCTAGGTCATGTTAACATGATTCCAGCCTAAGCCGACAATACCCACAGTATGCATATAAAATGCATAATCTCATTTATTCCCAGGAATTTCATTTATCTTGCCTAGTCAAACCTTCACTAGTTAAGGTATAAGACCCCTTAATAGATTCTCATGTGGAAATGTTTCAAAAACTAATCAATGATCTAAACCTTAATTAATCACTCCAACGGAAACTTTACTCAATCCTCATAAACTCTGATTAATTCTTAAACCCGCGCATATTAACCATACCCCCTCACTCTGGTCTCAACACTAATCATACCATGGTTAATTTCCCTTAATCTGCTTTATTATAGAAATATACATAAATCGCTTTTAACTTTATCTTTCCACTTTTTCCATGGCTTTGGCATATTTCCCAAGGGTCACCTAAAAATGATGCAAGATGATGCAGGATTGAACAACAATTGAACAACACCGATTGAACGACAATTGAACAACACTTACAATTGAACAACAATTGAACAACGCCCGATTGAACAAAAATTGAACAGCACCCGATTGAACAACAATTTCTCCCACGTTGACTTCCCAAGTTGACTTTCCACACAAATCTTGTCAGATTAATTCTCCACTGTTTGATCAAGACACACTTGATCTTAAACACATCATCTTACATTGCATGTCGCAATTCTTCCACCCAAGTTTCATTCACTCATGAGTGACGCAATTCAATATTAATCCAATGGTTAGCACAACAATTATCCAATGGTCTATGGCCCTTCAACCAATGCACTGGTTAAATAACGGTTAACCCCCGTAGTTGACTGTGATGTCAGCAGTTGAAAACACGATCGACGTCCAGGGTTTAATACAACACTTTAACCATGACCAAAACATTCATCCGCTCCTATCCCCGCACTTATTGATAACTTGATTTCATCTCCAGCTCATCATTCCAGAACATCTTGTTATCAAGTTCAATCCTACCAACTCATTTCTCTGCTTAGGAATAGCACATTGGGACTTCTTTGATTACTCTGCCTGCAACTTATACCTCTGTTTCTTTAACACCACTTTGCACTGGAATACATAACACACTCTGCATTTCCCTTCCTTCAGATTTTGTAATTACTTGACCTGTACATACATCTATTAAACCCAACTGGAATCACATGGATTCTACCCAGATGGTAAGTCTTTTGTCACTCAAAAAGACTTCCATAAATTCATCTTGAATTCTTTCATCATGGTTTATCACACAGAAACCACAAATTCCCAATTACGAATCACTTAGCACATAAAAGGAATGACACAAACAGTCACAATGAATTCAATTTCCTCATTCATTAAAAAAATGTACATATACAAATAAAAACATGTTTACAATCTAGCTTTGGTCTGATCCGCCTTTACATGGTCTATATCAATGGCCCTTTCTCATTTCAATGTGCATAGGCTACAATCCAATCCTCCTCTCTACTAACTCTCTCACTAACTACTCCAACTCCCTCTTTTAAGCCTTCGAGGTTTACATTTATATAAAAGGATTATGTTTACCAATTTTGGTTCAAATCCTCAATCTTCTCAACTAAACCTTAAGAATCCTCTAATTCCTTAATTAGTTCCTAAAATATCTTCTTTATCCCTTAAGGATCTCAACTTTCAACTAGTTCTAAGGGTTCTCCATAAATCATGAAATACTTTCTAAGATCACAATAACTCAATCCATACTAATTACTCATCATCACTCATGTTCTCCTACATTCAGGAACATTTACAAATATCCTCACAATACTTAATTAATTCCTATTTTCATTAAAATCACTCAAAAATAAGTAAATACATTAATTCAAAACTTAGGAAACTAACTTCCTTAAAACACAATACCCCCCTATGTCTACCAAAATACAATTATTCTTCTAAGCCAAATTCTCCTACATCAGACTCCCAAAGTACAAAATAATCATGATCTCTAGATCATGTGCTTCTAATATTTGTCCTTCTGGATCCAATACTTTGTCCTGTAATTTATCTTTGCCTATTTCTTTTCCTTTCAACTGCTCTGTTGTCGTGGTTGTCTGCTGCTATTTTCTAGGTCTCCATATCTTACGCTGTAATGCTCCACTTGTTATGCTCTCACATTCTTTTGTTGTCTTCCTCTTGTTGTTGCTTCTTTCCTTTATTGCGGTTGTCTTCTTCTGAGACACTTTCATCATTATCCTTCTTATCAACTCAATTTCTTTTTCTACTATATCCTCTGTCTGTTGATTACCTTCAACTCTGAATTGTTGAATTTTCATTACAGCCACCCTCACATCCTTACCATCTTGTTCACTATTGTCTTCTGTAGAATTTTGCACCTTTTTAGCTATTGCCATATTATCTTCCAAGATAATTTTCCACTTCTATTTGCTGTACCTCTCAACTTCTTCTTCCTGATTGTCATCCATGGAAATTTATTTGTCATCCTTCATTAGTAATTTATCCTAAACATTTATCCTTTGCTTTTCCATCTTTCTTCATTGAAGATCTAATTTTCTATATAACTCAACGATTTTACTTGGCGTAAAATTTGGAAATTTTACACAATCTCCCATTTCTTCATTTGCTATTGACCAATCATCAGATAGTCATTCTTCCTCTGCTAAATCTTCCTTAACATATTTCAGTATATGTTCTTTCTCTTCTTCTTTCGTTTGGCTATCCACCTATGTCAAATATGTTCCTAGTTCTGCTACAAAATCCGCAATCATAAGACAATTATCAAAATAAAAAATATAAGGCCTTTGTACCTCTTCTTCCTCTGGAAACCTTTTAGTACGTTTCTCTGATCTTTCCTTTAACTCCTCCATCAGCACATTAGTATGTTGATTCAAACTCAAAGAATCCTTGAGATGGTTAGCTAGTATCTTTTCCACACCATCTATGTTAATGACGCCTCTCTACACTTGTTCACTGTAGTGAATTGTTTCTTCTCCAAACTCATTGTCATACTTTGCTTCAAAACTTTCATCTTTTCGAAGGTATTCTTCTATGTTTTTGACAGCTTTAAAAGACTGTGTATCTTCTTCCAAACCTGCAACCATACACATTATCAGTTTTAAAAACACAGGACCTTACAGTCTCATTTGATGCTTCAGTCATCAAGTCT
Source organism: Pinus taeda (assembly GCA_000404065.3). Classification (NCBI taxonomy): domain Eukaryota; kingdom Viridiplantae; phylum Streptophyta; class Pinopsida; order Pinales; family Pinaceae; genus Pinus; species Pinus taeda. The sequence continues at coordinate 32,931 of APFE031739481.1, forward strand.
TCTTACCGCTCTGAATCATTCGTATGATTCAACTGCTCTGTCTCTTCATCACTTTCAAAAAGTAATGGTTGACATTTTAGTTCACATGCCAAAACCTCAACACCTTCACCAGCATTCTCCTTTTGTTGTAGCTCAACTCTTTTGAACTTCTCTATCTCCAATATTTCACAATGGACTTTCTGGATTTCAGCAAATCCTGTTTGTTGTGACTCAATTCCTTTGAGTCTTTCCTTTTCCAACAAAGCAATATGTATTTGTTCAATTTTTCTGAACTCGTTTATTAGCTTGGCATTCCATTTCTTTTGCAATGGGTTCCATTTGACATGTTTTCTCATTCTACATCCATGTCTTCGGTCTTCGTTCTCTTTGTCTTGTAGCCATCACTGCAGTATCTCCAACTGTACTCTCATCACTACAAGATTTCTCTATCACTCCTCATTACTCATCTTACCTATATGGCATTCTCTAGAACCCCTTCTATGACCTTCCATGGCCATCTTCCTTCACAAGCTCATCCGTGCCCGATTGGTGATCTGCAACATAGCCTTTTCTTGTAGCATTATTCTCTTGCTACTCAATACCCTATCAGGATTCCTCTCTAATCTTGATCTCTTCCTAGGTATTCTCTCTCTTGGTCCACTCTCTCAAACCTTTTAGAGTCTCACTGCTCTTATGGCTACTGCACTCAGTCACCTTTCTCCTTTCTTCCAACCTCTTCTTGGATAGGTCCATTGCCATCATCATCAAAAACTCTACTTGTTCTTCCCTACAAGTATCAAACATTTTCATAGCATTTCCCAATCAATAATTCATCATTAATTAACTGAAATCATAAAGACCATAACTCACTGTCCAAGTTTTCTGAATACATGTTGCTATTGTAGTTTTTCCACTATCCCTTCATAGACAATTTTTCAATTTGTCCTTCCAATAATCTGATCTACTTTCTCCCAAAGTAGATTTTCTTTTATCTCTTTCAAAAATCAATTTATCAATCACCAATTTCAAAATCAAATAAGAAAATCAATTTCTTTTTACCTCAATCAGATTTAGGTTTGATTCTTCTCTTTGCTTCTGCCGTGCCACTCTGGTTTCCTGAAAATTCTTCCTGTTCTATCCTTTTCAAAGAAAACTCTTCAAAATTTGTTCTCTGTCCACAAAGTTAATTATGAAATAAAATAATTCCATAAGTTCTGAATTATCTTCAAAAGACAAACCCACTCTGATTTTCTCCCAAAAAAACTTTTTCCTTATATGATACCAAAATGATGCCTACTTAAGCCGACAATACCCACAGTATGCATATAAAATGCATAATCTTGTTTATTCCCAAGAATTTCAGTTATCCTTCCTAGTCAAACCTTCACTAGTTAAGGTTTAATACCCCTTAATAAATTCTCATGCGGAAACATTTCAAAAACTAATCAATGGTCTAAACCTTAATTAATCACTCTAGCAGAAACTTTATTCAATCCTCATAAACTCTGATTAATTCTTAAACCCACGCATATTAACTGTACCCTCTTACTCTAACCTTAGCGCTAATCATACCATGGTGGTTAATTTCCCTTAATTTTCTTTATTATAGAAATATACATAAATTGCTTTTAACTTTACCTTTCCACTTTTCCATGGCTTTGGCACATTTCTCGAGGCTCACCTAAAAATGACGCAAGATGACACGGGATTGAACATCAATTGAACAACACCGATTGAACAACAATTGAAAAACACCTATTGAAAAGCAATTGTACAACACTTGCAATTGAACAACAATTGAACAGCACTTGCAATTGAACAACAATTGAACAACGCCTAATTGAACAACAATTGAACAATGCCCGATTGAACAAAAATTTCTCCCATGTTGACTTTCGACACAAATCTTGTCAAATTAATTCCCCACCGTTTCATCAAGGCACACTTTATCCGACACCCAATAGTGATATCAGATGGACTACTTGCATGACATTTAATTGCTTGATTAGCTTACATCGCATGTCGCAATTTCTTCTGCACAGTGTTCATTCACTCATGAATGATGCGATGCGATATTAATCCAATGGTCAACACAACAATGATCCAATGGTCTCCGGCCCTTCAACTAACACACTAGTTAAATAATGGTTAACCCCCATAGTTGACTGTGACATCAGCCTTTGAAAACAAGATCGACAACTAGGGTTTAATATGGTGCTTTAACCATGATAAAAACATTCATCCGCTCCTATCCCCACACTTACTGATAACTCGATTTCATCGCCAGCTCACCATTCCATAACGTCTTCTTATCAAGTTCAATCCTGCCAACTCATTTCTCTACTTAGGAGCAACGCACTGAGACTTCTTTAATTACTACGCCTACAACTTATACCTCTATTTCTTTAACACCACTTCAAACTGGAATACATAATATACTCTGTACTATTTCCCTTCCTTCATATTTCATAATTACTTGACCTGTACATACATCCATTAAATCTGACTGGAACCACACAGATTCTACGCAGATGGTAAGTCTTTTGTCACTCAGAAATACTTCCAGAAATTCAACTTTAATTCATTCGTCATGGTTTATCACACAGAAATAATAAATTCTCAATTACGGACCACTTAGCACATAAAAGGAATGACACACACACTCACAATGAATTCAATTTCCTCATTCATTAAGCAAATTTACAGATACAAATAAAAACCTATTTACAATCTAGATTTGGCCTGATCCGCCTTTACACGGTCTGTATCAATGGCCCTTTCTCATTTGAATGTATTTGTTCAATTTCTCTGAACTTGTTTATCAGCTTGGCATTCCATTTTTTTTGCAATGGGTTCCATTTGACATGTTTCCTCATTCTCCAATCATGTCATCGGTCTTCGTTCTCTTTCTCTTGTAGGCATCCCTGTAGTATCTCCAACTATACTCTCATCACTGCAAGATTTCTCTCTCGCTCCTCATTACTCATATTACCTATATGGAATTCTCTAGAACCTCTTCTATGACCTTCCATGGCCATATTCCTTCACGAGGTCATTCGTGCCCGATTGGTGATCTGCAACATAGCCTTTTCCTGTAGCATTATTGTCTTGCTACTCAATACCCTATCAAGCTTCCTCTCTGAGCTTGATCTCTTCCTAGGTATTCTCTCTCTTGCTCCACTCTCTCGAACCTTTTAGAGTCTCACTACTCCTCTAGTTGATACACTTAGTCACCTTTCTCCTTTCTTCCAACCTCTAGCTAGATAGGTTCATTGTCATCATCATCAAAAACTCTGCTTGTTCTTCGCTACAAGTATCAAACATTTCCATATCATTTTCCAATCAATAATTCATCATTAATTAACTGAAATGATAAAGACCATACCTCACTATCCAAATTTTCTGAATACATGTTGTTGTTGTAGTTTTTCCACAATCCCTTCATAAACAATTTTTCAATTTGTCCTTCCAGTAATCTGATCTACTTTCTCCCAAAGTAGATTTTCTTCTATCTCTTTCAAAAATAAATTTATCAATCACCAATTTCAAAATCAAATAAGAAAATCAATTTCTTTTTAACTCAATCAAAATCAGATCTGATCTGATTCTTCGCCTCTGTCGCGCCACTTTGGTTTCCTGAAAATTCTTCTCGTTCTTTCCTTCTCAAAGAAAACTCTTCAAAATCTGTTCTCTGTCCACAAAGTTAATTATGAAATTAAATAATTCCATAAGTCCTTAATTATCTTAAAAACACAAATCCAATCTGATTTTCTCCCAAAAAAGCTTTTTCCTACTCTAATACCAAAATAATGCCAGCCTAAGCCGACAATACCCACAGTATGCATATAAAATGCATAATCTTGTTTATTCCCAAGAATTTCATTTATCCTGCCTAGTCAAACCTTCACTAGTTAAGGTTTAAGACCCCTTCATAAATTCTCATGCGGAAATGTTTCAAAAAATAATGAATGGTCTAAACCTTAATTAATCAGTTCAATGGAAACTTTACTCAATCCTCATAAAATCTGATTAATTCTTAAACCCGCGCATATTAACCATACCCTTTTACTCTGGCCTCAACAGTAATCATACCATGGTTCATCGCCCTTAATCCGCTTTATTATAGAAACATACATAAATTGATTTTAACTTTACATTTCCACTTTTTCCATGGCTTTGGTACATTTAAATGGTGCAAGATGACACAGGAGTGAACAACACCGATTGAACAACACTTGAAATTAAACAACAATTGAACAATGCCTGATTGAACATCAATTGCTCCCACATCGACTTTCCACACAAATCTTGTCAGATTAATTCTCCACCATTTGATCACATGGAATACTTACACGACATTTAATTGCCTGATCATCTTACATCGCATGTCACAATTTCTTCCACCTAGGGTTCATTCACTCATGAATGATGCGATGTGATATTAATCCAATGGTCAGCACAACAATGATCCAACGGTCTGCAACCCTTCAACTAACACACTGGTTAAATAATGGTTAACCCCCGCAGTTGACTATGACGTCAACAGTTGAAAACATGATCGATGGCCAGGGTTTAATACGACAGTTTAACCATGGTAAAAACATTCGTTCACTCCTATCCCCACACTTATTGATAACTTGATTTCATCACTAGCTCACCATTCCAGAACGTCTTGTTATCAAGTTCAATCCTACCAACTCATTTCTCCGCTTAGGAACAACACGCCGAGACTTCTTTGATTACTCTGCCTGCAACTTATATCTCTGTTTCTTTAACATCACTTCGAACTAGAATACATAATACACTCTATATTATTTCCCTTCCTTTAGATTTTGTAATTACTTGAACTGTACATACATCTATTAAACCCGATTGGAATCACACATATTCCACTGGGACAGTAAGTCTTTTGTCACTCAGAAAGACTTCTAGAAATTAAACTTGAATTCATTCATCATGGTTTATCACATAGAAACCATAAATTCCCAATTATGGATCACTCAGCACATAAAATGAATGACACACACAGTCACAATGAATTCAATTTCCTCATTCATTAAACAAATGTACATATACAAATAAAAAACTGTTTACAATCTAGCTTAGGCCTGATCCACCTTTACACGGTCTGTATCAATGGCCCTTTATCATTACAATGCCTGTAGGCTACAATCCAATACTGTTGTCTACTAATTATCTTACTAACTACTCTAACTCCCTATTTTAAGCCTTCGAGGTTTACATTTATACAAAAGAATTTTGTTTACCAATTTTGGTTCAGATCCTCAATCTTCTCAACTGAACCCTAAGAATCCTCTAAGTCCTCAATTAGTTCCTAAAATATCTTCTTTATCCCTTAAGGATCTCAAATTTCAACTAGTCCTAAGGATCCTCCATAAATCATGAACTACTTTCTAATATTACAATATCTCAATCCATACTAATTACTCATCATCACTCATGTTTGTTGGCATTATGATGCATGTGTTGTACTTGTCGGCAACTCACTTGTAGCAGAACAACTCACTTGTACATGGTAACTAGATGACTCTATAGAAGAGATACCATATGTGATAGAATGCATGGCAATAGTATTTATATATTTGATGAAATGCAGGGAAACTTCAAGGAATCAGTTCAGAAGGCAACTCACTGAGACGAAAGATCACAGTATAATAGGTAAACAACAAAGAATTACATATCAGGCTTCACAGAATGAAGAAAGAGGAGTATATGCAGGTTAACCTTGACCAAGCTACATATACATGCAGGTTAACAGAACAAAAGGAGCATATAGCATACACACGCACTTTCACAAATGGAAAAACACGTATACCTTGGAAAACTAAGTTTTTGGTCTGAAGTATTTGATCCATGGTATTTTGATCCATGGTATTGGTCTAAGGTATCTGGTTCGAGGTATTAACCCTAGGTATTTGATCCAAGGTATTGATCCTAAGTGGTTTTGGTCCATGGTATTGAGAAAGGCCTAAAACTATATGAGGAGGAGAATATCATTAGGCAAAGCAATATATGCATCGAATATTTGTTAAAGTGTGAGATCCAGTATGCAGGTTATGGGTTCATGATGCTCTTCTTGATCTAAACCAACCAGGAACCTTAGCGGTTGATGGAGGACAAGATCTAATGATGGATCAGGATCTTAAGGCTTAGAATGAATAATCTTTATATGGTTTGATCATGTTTATTCTAGATCTATATACTGATTCATGTGATGTTCTATAAATATTATGATCTAGTTTTAATTGAAGTCTGGAATAGCTGCAGAATTATGAATGAATATTTATAGATGTATACGTTGGTTGACTTGGTAAAATCACGTATACATGCAAGTTCAACACATCGAAGTAGTGTATACCTTGTGAACTATGAGTATCGAAGTTGCAATTGGTTATAGTTGTTAATGCAGAGTTCTGGGTTTTGCTTTAAGTTCTGGTGACTGCATTCTGGTAACAATGTTCAGATTGATTGATTGTGATTTGCTTCAGTAATGATGGATGAGATCTATTAATGGATCAGAATCATAATGACTTATCATTATGTGATCTGATGGGCTCGATCTGGTTGCTAACACATGTATTATCCTTTATATGTGATGATTTGGGTATGTCTGAAGTCGGGAAGTGCAGCGAAGTTATAAGTAAGTATTGGAAGATCTATATGTTGGTTCACTTTGATGAAGTTGCATATACATGCTGGTTCGGCTCTTCTAGGTTGTGTATATACTCTAATGCATGGTCTTAAGGTTACAACTGGTTTTGATTAATGATGAAGTGTTCTGGGTACAAATCTGTGTACTGGATATAGTGATCTCTCTGTTCCAGTTGATTTGTTGAAGTTGATTAAAGTATGAATTAATGGTTGATTCAGTTGTGTCAAAGGTTCAAAGGTTTTCAGTGATTGAATGAGTTTGGTTAATTTAGAAAGTAATGATTGAGTTTCAGTGATTAGTTTATGCAAATATAGTTGATGGTTGTATTGCAGTGGTGATTGATTTGAGCTTCAATGCTTTTGATGGGTCTAGTATGAAAATTGGATGAAACATGGCCTTCATATTATGGTGTTGAGTTCCAAGTGTATCTAGCCTGACAATTTATGAAACATGGTCCCTGGAGGAAGAGAGAAGGTTGTAGCCTTTTTAGGTCGGCGCCTACGTACTGGTAAACATATCAGCCAATACAAGAGCCAGGGGGTTGGAGCTCCCTTCCAATATTAGCTGGAGAATGAGAGAAGGTTGTAGCCTTCTGTAGGTCGATGCCTACGTACTAGTAAACATATCGGCTAGTACAAGAGCTAGGGGGTTGTAGCTCCCTTCTAGTAGAAGCTAGAGAACGAGAGAAGGTAGTAGCCTTCTTCAGGTATAATCCTGCGTACTGGTATGAGTATTCACTAGTACAATGTTGTAAACATATTTTCTTAATATTAAAAGAAGACAAAGATGATAGTAGCAGGTGGTTTTCACCCACATTAGGTTTCCACCTTAAATCTTGGTGTTCATGTGTGTTGCTTATGTGTGATGGTTCACTCTATTATTAACTGCATATGGTTACTATTTAATGTTTAATAAAGTACAGATGCACAGATTAAAGATCAATATATGACGAATTAACTGAATCATTAGTATGTTGGATATATGCTTGTTTCCTTAATCATAGTTGCATGTACACATGGGTTACCCACATGGAAGTAGCGTATACAAAGTTGAGTATGAAAAGAAAAGGATTATTGACTTGACTAATACTGATTCACCCCCCCCCCCCCTTAGTATTATTTCTAACAATTGGTATCAGAGTAGGTCCTTTGGTAGAATCTTGATCCTTGAAGGAGATCCGTAGAACAATGGGAAAGAAGCTAAAGAAGAAATCACCTAAGAAGAAGAAGACATCTCAAAGGAACTATGATAGTGGGAGAATTGATTGGGGATTATGTGGAAGCAACTCTTCAGATTTAGAATCACCTCAAAATGAAGATTAACAAGCAAAATAACTATCAGGTATGAATTTTTTATCCTCTGGTGAAACATTTCTCCATTTATTTTGAAGATGAATAAAGTGATAGTGAAACAACTAAATTTTCTCTTATGAGTGAGAAAGAAAGATATCAAATAGAGGTAGAATTTCAAAGGCTTACAGACAAAATTAGAGATCAACAGGATTTATTGGACAAAAGGGAATGTGCCTTCAAAGAAGAAGCTTCCAATCTAAAAGCTCAACTAGAGGAAGGAAACAAGGAAAAGGAAGATCAATGTCAAAAGCTGCAGGATGAAGTGACTTCATTAAGAAATGAAGTAAATAAAAGGAACACAACAATCAAGAAACTCAAAGATAGATCGAGTTACTGTGAAAGTCTTGAAGCTAAGATCCTCTCTCTAAAAGAAGATTTTGAAAAATAAAATAAGAAGAATGAAGAACTACTCAAAGCTCTTGAAGAACAAGAAAACAAAGTTCTCGAATTAAGGAAAAAAGTGGAAGAAGAAAAGCTAAAGAAATCATGAAGAATCAGTATCTTGAAAAGGAAGAGCAATATCAGGTTGAGGTAAATATACTAAAAGGTAAATTAGAAGAAAAGGATAAGCTTTTACGATTTCAAGTTAGTACTGAGATTTTGGATGGTATTCTTAGTAGTCAAAGGTCTCCTGCCATCAAATCTGGTCTTGGTTTCCATGAATCTGTTGAAGGTGAATCTAGATCACAAGCTAAGGCAAGGAACTCTAATGTAAAACTTGAAATGCTCAATAAGGATATTAGAGGTCAACTCCATCAACAACCAAGGAAAGAAATTCTTCAAATAAAATCTTTTACTCCTAACCATGGAAATGATAGTCGGTTATTTCCTCAAATGAATAATGTTAAATGTTCTGTATGTCATAATCGTGGACATTTTCCAACAAGATGTAGAAGTAGAATGGTTCAAGACCATCACATAGAAAGATCATCAGCTTGCAGGTACTTTAAGGGATATTGTTTTTCTTGCAATATGTTTGGTCACCAAGCCATTGGCTGCTATAGAAGAAATATGAAACATGTAAGATGTTATGCATGTAACAAGCTTGGACATATAGCAAAGGAATGTAGGAGAAAACATCAAAAACCATACCAAAAGGAGAAAACATCATTACACTCAAAGATATGGAAGAAGAAGGAAGTACAGTCAGAAAAATGTGGCATGGCATAGTGTACAGACATGAAAGACTCCGGAGAAGCTGAAAGTATGAAACTTCAATGTTCTAAATCTCATACATAAGTTTCATGAAGACAAGTCACGTATATATGCAAGTTCAAAGATGCAAATTCACGTATATGTAGGTTTGAGAAAAATGCAGTGGGACAGACTCGGAAAAACTGATTTGATATGGTTCAGACAATTATCAGTTATCTTTTCTCTCATGATGATAGATGACTATAGCTTGTGGATGTTATTTAGAAGTGTTTTTGATCCTCACAGGTTGTTGATAATTTGATGTATATATAATTGATGATCATGCCTTGATACTTATTACTAATATATGCAATGATTAGGTCTGACAGTGAATAGGTGGAACAGGTTCAGGGGGAGAACATACTATGCTTCTGATAAAGCATTGTTGGCATTATATTTAGAAGTCTTTGGTACCTAATCAATGACGATACATCTTGCTATGATACGGTTATGAGTTGCCCATGATAAAATCTCATATGATTCTTGGGGTCACATAGTTGGTGTTCAGATCAGATTTATGGATGATTGTGGATGACTCTTTGATGATGCATATAGTACATATATGTTGCTTACATGATGATATTCATAAGGACAAAGACAAGTACAAAGCTTGAGTACACAACTTCATTATTTTATGATAAGCCACTCATTTCCTTTATGATGTTGTGATCATACCTTCAAAGATGCATAAGGTTCATATGGTGTAGTTATGATTTCTATAGTTCTTGGCTCTCACATGGTTAAGAATTGTTGTTGTTGTTGGTGTTATCAAGAAATATTGACAAATGACCATAAGCTCATGGTTTCTAGATACAGATTGTTATGTTGGATACATGGATGATTACTTAAGTTGCATATTGACAAATATTGTTGGTTGGCCAAGAGAATGGTGTTATTATAGGTCTCATGAAGACATAGCTATTTGAAGACATGGATATTCAAAGACATGGCTTAGTTAGTCACATAATGATGATGATTTCTTACCTTATGATGATAGGTTGATACTCACAGATTATCATGGTTGATGCTTATCAAATGTGGGATGTTCCCTAGTGATGATACATGGTTGATATATTGAAGGTCCTTGTGGAAAGATCATGTAGTTCTTGATGATGATGTGAAAGATCATGTGATGACTATGGTGTTTTCACATATGATATGGGGTGAATGGTTTTGTTACTGCTTGGAGATATGACATATGCTGAGTTGATTCATGGATTCATTTTCCTCCTCACATGCAACCTATGACCTTTCACCTTCCTTTTCTCCTAATTTCCATTAATTTCATAAAACAATTCCCAAAAATGCCATTTTTCCTTTCGAAATCCTTTGCGATTTCCTTAGCCATAATAAACCAAACAAACACCCACACTAGGATGTTTTGCCCAACATTTAGTTTAGAATATGTGTCCCATGACCTTGGTTATTATTTTGTATTTATTAACTTTTTTACATGGACTTTTGACGAGGGCTATTAAAAAGCAACGTCTTCACAATGTACTTCATGAAAGCCAAAAAATTTAAGAAATTGATGTGTATATCTAGCAAAGATATTTCACCCCTTCCATCAAACTTATTCTATAACAAGTGATGAACTATTTCCGTGAATATTGAAATATTTAGAATTTTAGAAAATTAATCTAGGATAAAGATTTGCGACAAAGCCATTTCAAGATAGAATGTTTAGATGTAGGCTCCAAGGGCTCAACTTGTCATTTGGCCCTGCTTCTAGCGCTAAATCCATTGACAAGGAAATTTGTCCTGCTAATAATTAGGTGAAATCCCCTGTGTGAATTGATAATTAGACCTTACACTATTTGGGATAAGAGCCCCATCTAGTATATGGGCCCAATTTTGCATCATGTAAGTTTTGTTCTTAATTTTCAAATGTGGAGGTGTTAGTGTGAGGAAAAGAATGAAATTCCCAGAGAATGGGGATGAGATCAACCCATCATTGGAAAACTCACAAAGAAATGTACAAGAATGATGCAAAAAAAAAGTACTAAGAAGAATTACATACAAAAGAGGATTTGGTTAGCCAAAACCATATAAGGAATACAATTAAGAGAGTATTAGAGGTTAACTAAAAATTAGTTCACAATAGTTTAGTAGAATTAACATGGAATAAAAAAGAAAAGATTCAAAATAAAACACATGTAACAACTACAAATTATTTCATAAAAATATCACCAACATGAAAGCACACATAAAAGCACCATGGAAATACTAGATATCCAATACAACAACTATGAAGATGTACAAAATCAATGCCAAAAGTGAAGAACTTCTCATTATTCATGTTACAAATTAAAATAAATGTCAAGCAGGTCCATCAAATATTAGTAGTGGAACATGGGCTACTCATACCATCTTCAAGGAAGGACCCTAGCCTCACAACAAATCACCATAATGTCTGCCAAGAGTTGAGTTCCTCAAGCTCCTTAAGCACAAAACAACTATCTAATGCTAACCTTGCTCAAGTGCTAAAGTCCCTTCTAAATTAGGCATGACAGTATATTTATACAAATGGGGAGGTGGATTTTTACCTTACCTATGACCTTTCATATTCCTTATGACCTTTCGTATTCCTTGTAGTTGCAATCACAATTTCTAGTGGTAGTGGCACTTGGTAGTCACATTTGCAATTTCTAGTCATAGCCACCTTTTGTAGTTGTAGTCACAATTTCTAGTGGTTGTTGAATTTTATAGTGGAAGTTGCAATTTCTAGTCACATTTACTCTCTTTGTAGTTGCAATCACAATTTCTTGTGATAGTGGCACTCTATAGGCGCAATCACAATTTCTAGGCACAATCACTCCCTTTGTAGTCACAATTAAAATCTCTAATAGCAGTGGCACTTTGTAGTTGCAGTTTGAATTTATAGTCACAATTACTTTTTGTAGTCACAGTCGCACTTTCTAGTCATAATCACCCTTTGTAGTTGTAGTCACATTTTCCAGTCATACTCACCCTTTGTAGTCACGATCACACTTTCTAGTCATAGTTACAGTTTCAAAGTTAAAATTAACTATGTTTCATGTAATGAGAACGTGCCTAGTCGTAAGTCACATTTGTAGAGGAAAATAAACAAGTCACTAGGCACTATAATTGTGACTTGTCACTTAATAAGATGAGATTTGCAATGTGAGTTTCAAATCGCACTTTCAAAGGTTATGAAAGTTAACACTTCAAGTTGCGATTGCAACTTGTGAGAAAGTAAAAAAACAAAAGATTTCAACGTTTTAAAGCTAAACTTGTGAGGATGCAATGTAAACATAGTCAAGTCAAAGGAGGGGTTAAGTCTTAGGGAATCATTGAAAAGGAGTCTAGGGAATATTCCAAGTGGAAGGGAGTCTAAACTAATTGTCACCCATGAACACAAGTTTGAATGATGCCAGATCAATCCATGTAGCAGAATGTTGGCATTGAACCACATATGGTTCATGATGCATCTTATAAAACCACTGACCTAATACAATCTTCCTCCCATTAAAATCTTCTTCTAATGGAAATAAGCCTTCTAGTTAGCTTACAACCTTGTCCAAACCTTGGGCATTCAAAAAGTACGTATAGCCATAGTTTCAACAACTCCTTAGAGAGATAATTCTTATAAATGACATAAACATAAATGGAGAAGCAACGTTGAAACATCCTTTACAAAATGAATGCATGCAAAAATCTATAACGTTGGAAACTAAATCACTACTCGAGAGAGGGGGTGAATCAGTAATGAGAGAACATATAATTTTCTCTCCAATTAATTATTCTTTAGCATGCATAAACTGAAACACATAATTAGATATTATAGAATTAAACATAAACCATAAAAAATGAAAGAAATCAACACTATGGACACATATATTTCTAGTGGAAAATGCTCTCCAGGGAAAAAAAACACATGTTGTAGCTACGCTGCCCAAATTCTATTACATAAAACAATTATTCACATAGAGTTACAGATATGGCTACTATAAAATGGAGATTGTTTCTCATGTGGATCTATGGACTACCATCCGCTAAAGGCCACCACAACCAATGATCCTTTCCTGGTTACTCCTGAACTATCAATAGACTCTATAGACTCTAATATGTTGGAAGCCACCTCGACCAATAATCCTCTCCAAATTTATGTCGAACTATCCAAACACCATTAGATTGAGAAAAACTTCTCACTTATATTGGATTCACCAAAGTCCTCTAACTCCTCTCCTCTATGTGTTTCTCATTCCATACATTTTCAGACTGGAACTGAGAACTTCTCAACATGATCACTACAACAACATATCATCAAAGCACACAATCAAAAACCAAATCCACACCACAAACTGCAACACAATCTGTCAACACATTGCATAAAATAATCTAATCAACACATCATCCAAAACCCTCTCTGCAACAAATAAAATTTCTCACAACTAATTTTTGGACTCAAATAATCAACTGGAGAACATGTTAGGAGAAAGAAATATCCAAATACTCTTGTAAATCAAATACTAAGCACCTCCTCACTTGCTACACAAAATATTTGCAAAAACATGCTTCGTCTAACTATTGCAACACCCACAAACTGCTTTAGAAATTAATAAAACTCACACAACTTGCACACTCGTATCCACTCTCACACTCACTCCATACACAAAATAATCAACCATACTATCACTAAGCTTCCTCTAATATATAGATCAACTGAGGTTCTCAACTCAATAATTACCAAGAACTACTGAGCTCCACAATCATTGTTCATATGCTTGATTTGATCTAGATTCAGCTCATTGACTTGATCAAATCACTAACTCCACTTCCCTTTTGATATTTTCAATGTTAATCACTTTCTGGAAGTTCCATGACATTTTCCAACCTTTACATAAATATTTTTGAACAAGACAAGTGAAAAAAATCATTAATTAACCCGAGTAGTGCAAGGAATGTGCGGAAAATCACCTCCAGGTGGAAACATGCAGATGTATGATGTTCCTCTAAAGGAAACTAGCATATATCCTCTAAAATCTCAGTTTCCAATTTTTTTTTGCCATCACTTAGAGTTGATCTCTAGGAGAAGCTGGGGACATCAAGGCACACCTCCAAGCCTCTGTAATGTAGGTTTTAACCTCGTATAGAAATTACATGCATATGGATTCTAAAAAATAGAAAATAAACAATGGTGAGAGCATAAAACATAAAACATATATACACAGATATTTTCCCTTGGATCAGAAAACTGAGAATACTAGATTGATTTTTCATTATATTCCTTTCAATGTTACAATACATATATATACATGCAGAAGCATCCATAAACCCCAATCCATTAACCCTAGATTAGAACATAACCATAGTTTCGTTGATTGGATCTACAAAATACCATGGACAGAAAAACATCATGAACAAAACCATGTGCGAAATCCATGCACAAAACCATAGGTAGGTCAGCCCGCCTAATATAGGGTCCAATTTTTTGTTTTCCTAAGGCAATGCTCTAGACCCCGTGCAGGGGGCCTACCAACCCCCTGCATACCCCTTAACAAGGGGGAATCTGTCACCCCTGGGAGCCCCCTGTTGCACCTGGCGCAATGTACAAGGGTGGTTTCTGCCTCCCCTATGATTCCCCCATGTGTGGGTTAGTAATGGAAAGAATATAGCATAGACCTAACATTCTCCCATTTGTTTTCTATCAATAAGGGGGCATATGAGAGCTTATTCATTGGTCCAGCCCTGTAACGCCCATTATTTCTCTACACCAAGAGAACTTCTTAGTCCTCACAGACTTTGTCAATGCATCTGTAGTATTCTTCAAAGTGTCCACCTTTATGAGAAACACCTTTTTGTCCTCAACCATATCCCTCCCAAAGTGATACTGAACATCAATGTGTTTTTTCTTTGAATGATAAATAGGGTTTTTTTGCCAAGAAAATTTCACTTTGCCTATCATAGTCTATACTTATAGCTCGCTATATGAACCCCATACTTGAACACAATCTCCGCAACCAAACGACTTCCTTGCTTGCATTAGTGGCTACCATGTATTTTGCCTCTGTAGTGGAAAGGGCCACTACAGACTGTCCCTTACTCATCCAACTAATTGCACCTCAAAATAGGTTAAACACATACCCACTTGTAGATCTTCTCTGATCTAGACCTCCAACCCAGTCTACATCAACAAAGCCACAAATGTCCAAAACTCTATCCAATCCTAGCCTTCCTTGGTAGTACAAACCATAATCACTAGTCCCATGCAAATACCTGAAAACCCGTTTCACTGCTGCCTAATGCTCCTTCCCTGGTTTTGACATAAACCTGCTAAATAATCCCACTACATGTGGAATGTCTGGTCTAGTATAGGCCATTGCATACATTAGGTTATCGACTGCACTTGCATATGGAACACAGGTGTTGTAGTGTTTTCTTCTCAGATATGTACGAAAAGAATCCACTTAATATTGTGGATGACAAACAATCTCAACAATATAAATGGATGCTAAACATTGTAGATCTATACCAACTGATAGAAACAAAACCTGCCAAAGTCGAGATCTATGCCATAATCATAGTTAAACAACAAAAATAAAGAGTAATAACTCCAATCATCCAATGGAAACCAAATATGTAAAGAATAATTTTATTATAACACCTGTGAAGGGAACAAATAGATGTTACTAGTCCCCTTCTATGGGATGGGTTCTTTTCTATCCTCAAACGTCTTCAACTTGTGTAGAGTCTCTCTCCTCTATAATGTGTAAACCCAACAAAAATATGATGTGCAAAAATGAAAATAATCATAGTTACAACAGTGAGTGCAATAATGAAAATAATCAAAAGTGAATAATGAATGAAAAACCCTTCTATTTACAACAAAATATTGAGTTATCCTTGAATAATGAGCAATAACAAAATATTATTGATCCCATTCTTGGAATAAAGACTTTGAATATTTGATTATATTTGGTTAAGAGGGAAAAAGTATCTAAACCTTTATTTAGAAATAATAAATAAATAAATGATTTATTTATCATCTCAAGGAATTAGTTAAGGAATAATAAAAAATTGAGGATTTGTTTAATTATTCCTAAGGGATTTAGTCAGATTTGACAAAGAATAATAATTAATTAGTGATTAATTAATTATTCTTCGTAGAAAAATAAGACAATTAGTTATTTATCTATTTAATTTTCATGATTGTGTCAAATATGACAAGGAATAATAATTGAACAATGGTTTAATTAATTATTCCCAGAAGAAAATCAAATAAATAGTTATTTATTTAATTATTATTCATGGGTTTAACTATAAATTACTTAACAAAGGTGGTTTATTAAGAAATTTCTCACAATGAAAGCAATTTTACTATGGTAAAATTGGCTTTACATGGTGTACTTCGATCCATCTAGTAAATTAGGCTAGATGATCAAGTTTTTGGTAATAGTAGATTGCCCCCCAACGTACGAGTGTTAGGAGAAAAACGTATGACTCAAGTATGTTGTAAAGACACAATCACTAGACAACATATGGGAATCAGAGAAAGAGAGAGAGAGAGAGAGAGAGACCAATGAAGCTGAATTTGAAAGAGGATAGGGATAGAGGGGGCGAGACTAATGCAAGTTTCTTTTTATGTTGTGGTACCGAACCTCCATGAGGTTGGGGAGGCATACCCACCAAGATAACTTAGTACAAAAATAGGCTTATTGGGGCCCGACCTAGGTTCAGAAGTGATTTAGCCAAGCAAATCCTGATACTATTCGCCCTTCCGGCAATAGTCCGCAGAGCACAGCCTAAGGTCTCACCCGAAGTAGTATGGGAGGGTGCTAGAACCAGATTTCCACACCCTGGAGATGTCTGATATGAGGTGTTTGGTACACGGTCCAACCTTTGCACTTACTATGCTATGCGCACCTACAAGCATCCCACACCCTGTGATATTGTCTTTGTGCAGGTCTAGCTACAGTGCAACCCGTGTTATTTACCCATGTCTTCCTTAATTAGTCTCTGTTAGCTGATTACTTAGATTAAATTCACGTATAAGCATTCATATGAGTATTCATCAAGTGCGCGCAATAAATAAAAAAAGTAAAAGTAATGCATAACATCAAATGATATATTCAAGAACCGATGCACAGAGTAAACTTCTCTTTATTAACTTTCAATTCCAAGTATAGACCCGACTTCGCCTTGTGCACTCAGCTGCAAGGGTCCGCACACTCAGCTATAGACTCTACTAGGCCTATACGCATTCCGCTATAGAGCCTCTTCCTACTACTACGATGTAGTACACTTCAGATTTCACTCTTAACCTTGACCCATGCCTTTGTTATTCTATCTATCTTCTAAGCTAGCTTTACACTTAGAGCCTTGCTCTATTTATACAATCCCATGGTCCGTGGACCATGGGTAGGCTAACACAAATTTACATTAATTTACAATATTTTAGGGCAGACAACCCTATGACTCATCCTAGACCTTGTGCTCTGTGCCCACTATTCGTTAAGTCTTACAATACAATTGACCAAAAGTTGGGCTTTAAGCCCAAAAACATGTTGCGGGGGATCCTATGCCCAACATGCCCCCAACACAATCATCGTGACTTGTCCTGAGTCACTGTGCTAGTGAGGCGATCTTGGCCCGGATCCCCTCCAACTGTGCTTGTATTGCACGAAGGTCCACAATGCACTACTATGATGTTTGCTGTATTTGTTCTACTCTTTCTAACTAATGCTCGCTTTCAGGGGAAAATCCTTGTCTTAAGGCATTTATCACCTTCATTTGTGTGAGCTTTTCTTCAATATCTGCAGTGATGCAGAAGGCCTCATCAATCCAAGGCTGGATGCGTGCTTTAAGTATTGCCTATTTCTATCGCGTGACATCCACCTGTTCCTTCAACACCTTTGCCTATTGTAGCTTCTCAACTGCTGGGTCAAGACAACTGTTTGCACCATTTTGCACACACTGTCATACTACACTTGAAGCTCCCACGCTTTTGTTTCTAGGCATTGTATGGTGGGGTCCTCCTGTAAGGAGGTGAGGACCACTGAGGATTCTTCCAACATCATAGTACAGTTCTGCATTGCCTATCCTATTTCCTCCAAGCCCTTTTGGATAGCGCCAATGTGTTGTTCCCTATCTTCTGAAGGTGTGGATGACTGCGCCTTTAATCACAGTTCGACAATCTAGAGGTTGAAGTCCAGCTATATCCTCATTGCTTCCTCATTTGCCTCACGGAATCCACTAGCCAATTTGTGAATTTTGACTCCAATTGGTAGGTTGGTCACAATTTCTAACTTTGGAGCGTGGCGACATGCTTCCTCTACTATCTACTCTAGCTATTGATTCTTGTTCAGTGCTTCGTCACGTTGTAGACTAAGCTTCTCAATGTTGATTCGATGTTCGCGAAGCATTTGTATCATTTGTCCTTCCCTAGCACTGAGTTCTATTGTTTCTCCCTCCTATAGCTGGTATAATATATCCCGCAGAAGGGTAGCCAAGTTTAGGCCAAGTCCCTTGATCTGGCCCATCATGGTTTTGTCCTTTGTACTGTCCGTTGTTAGTGCTCCTTTCGATAGTGTGACGATGTTAGCCATTTTGGCCCACTACAACTGCTCCGTTGTTGATGTACCTGCAGCACCGTAGGCGGCTGCCATTCCCTCCTGTGGGGGCCACACCTGAAGTTGTTGCTGCTGCACCCTGAGGACCCCCAACACATTCTACTGCTCCGTCATTGCTTCCTAGAGGGCTTCCTTGGTGACCTCACGAACCATGTCACCGAGGTCACCCTCTGTTAGTGTCATAGAGGTCACCCTCTGTTAGTGTAATAGGTTCACTGTCCAGTTTGGAAGCCTTGGTCTTCTTCCGTGGTCGTTTTAGTTGTGCAGATGTCGTGCTTGGGTCCACGCCTTCCGCTGTGTCCTCTGTTCCCTGTCCTATGGTCAAATCCGGGTCCCCTTCTTCCTGTGTCATGGTGGCCCCTGTTGCCTATGTTTTTGTTGCTTGTTCAGTGTCCTTGGTCTGCTATGTGGAGGCCTTAGCTGCCTCACGAAAATCCCTTACCTCCTCAGCCAACTACTTGTTGCGTTTCTGCTAAGCCAGCAACTTGGTGGCATCCTTCTGTTTTTGTTGTCTTATCACATGCTGCCAGATCCAGGGCACACCACTCAGGTGGCCATGGGTCAAGCACAATGAAGATGGCATCATCAATCGCAATGAAAGGAATTTTGGTCTAGCTCTACATTGGATCTTTGCGCACCTTAATATACACATTTTCCATATCCGCCTTGAAGTCTTCAAAGCTCTGTAGACTTTCGTACGTTATGGGGGATAGGCATAGCCTTCTGTTAATCCACATTCGGATGCTCGCCTCCATAAGCACCCAGAAGATCTTGGTCTCACGGATCTGTGTGGCATCCTTCACAGCCTAGAGCGATGCATATTTTGTGGCCTCTAGCAAGTATTGTTCAAGAGGAGGGAACTGTTTGTCCTCAGGCAGTTTCCCTAACACCAGTAGGATGGACAAGAGCAACCACGCGTAGTGGAAAGTCTTGCCCTACTCCTAGACTTCCTTGCAGTTGGTGAGGAATTCTTCACAGAGGAAGGCAACCTAGTTGAATTGGACCCCCTCCATGCATTGTTCGACTAGCAAGATGACCGGCATTGGTACCTCGTTGTCATGACATTTTCTCATCACCTTCCCGACCAGTAGCTGGGTGGCTACATGCACCCCTTTGTATGGAATGCTACTAATTACGTAGCATATTTTCTTCTTTTCCAACTTGTATTTCTTCTTCATCGCCTCTGCGAGCACCAAATCTCCACTTTTGCCAACTATTTCTACGGGGTCCCTTCCCTCACAGCGAAGCCAAGAAATCCTATGAATAAGCTCTTCCTTGATGGGAATGGGCTCCTCCTGCCACAGGTACCCACTGTGTACCAGGCAAAGTAGTTGCCTGATGACAAAGATCGTAATCGGTGCGTGGTGAAAATACGAAATCCATAGTAGGTGGAGTAGCCCAGCCTTGTCCACACCGCGTAGCCATTTCTGTGGTTCTAGTGTTGTAACGAACCCCTCCTTGCTTTGTGCTATGAGGTTTTCAGTCTGTAAATGTGGGAACTTTTCACCATCCATGAGGTCCCAATCTTCAAATTTCATTGTGGGCATGTAGCACAAGACTGAGTCTTCAATCAAAATTCCATCTCAGAGGAATGGGGTTTCCACTGCGCTCTTAGCGGCATCCAAATCCTTGGGTACTTTTGCTTTTCCCTTCCACAGAGGGACATACTTAGGCAGTTTTGCTTTAGTGCGTACTGGCTGGATGTCTTCTTCCATTCCTTCATTCGCCTCTGTCTCTTCTGCAGAAGCCTCGAGGTTCTCATCCTCATCATTTGTCTCAAGGTTAATAGTCTTGCCCTTGTCCTCCATAGAACGTTTACCAAACTATCGATTTTGCGGTGACATGCGGACTGGTCCCATTGCCTATGTATCCGTCTTGGGCCTCGGTGTCTGGGGTGATTTCAGAATTTCTGGGGCATCCCCTATCTGCACCGCAGGGCTCTGATCGGCTTCCTCGATGGTACTTTCAAAAAAACCCACACCTATTCTGGTAGTTGTCATCTCGTTCGAGCTGTCTGCAATTGTTCACAACTTTGGGGGCTCAAACACCACTTGCGCTCAGCACTTTCTTTGTAACAGCTCAAATCTAAAACAAACAAGTGTTGTCTCATGGCCAACCTTGGAAGTTTTATAGTGTCTTTCAAATTTGAATTTGACTATTCCCTCCACTTTTGAGTCATTAATGCATTATTGGCGACAGATCATCCAAAATCTAGCTCTTACCTCGTGTCTTAGTTGCCCACAGCCTGCTCCTCTTTGTCTTAAATTGGACATCTTGTCATGAATAGTGACACCAACAGTCACTTCCTAGCCTACCCATGTGGCAGTGCAACCCCCTCTACACGAACACAACCCTTGTGACATGCAAATCCTGTGTGCAACCTCCTTATCGCGTAGTTCCCTCACAACCTCTTTTATAGTCCTGCGCTCTCTTTCAACTACTTGGAGCGTTGAGACTATGCTCCCTACAGCTAGTTAGGTGGTTGCACCACTTGTGTGAGACTTCAATTCACCTTCCAGCCCAGTCTGCGGGCACTCCTCCATTACCCTCACGACAGTCAGCGCCGTGCGTTCTTCCTTATGTGGTGCACTCCCCTAGTTACTTTTTCTAGTAAGGTGCAGTCATAGCCATGGTAGCAAAGTCACAAATGCTTGGCGACAATCTTCTAATGTAGTAGTATGGTTGCCCATATCTTATCATGTCATTCTTAGTTTATCAATGCGACATGCTTGTGTGGTTTTGTTTTCCAATTGTTTGATCTCCGTGTCCATTAACATGATTTTTCTTCCTCACTTGTACCCGAGCTTCTTTGAGTTTGCAAAGTTTCAGGTTCCCTCGTTGCACGACTTCCTAAGTCTAGATATGTTGGCCCTTGCGTAGCTGCATAATTCCTTCATCCTGGTCCTCGCGTATTGTCCCAACTGTGGGATCTATTGTGTGAGGATTCCTTTCCTCCAAAATTTGTTGGGTGTGGAGCATGATTATTTAGAGGTCTTTGTTTTAGCCAGATGTATACCCCACGAAGTATGTACACCCCTCCATGTGGGGGGGTGCAGAGGGGGACTTGACCCCCCCGCGGGGGTTTGGGGTGGCTGATCCCCCCTAGCTGGGGGGTTCGAGGGCCAGTGGTCCCTCAGTGGGAGTTTCGGGGGCAACGCCCCCAAAGCTAGAAATAGATGTAAAATTGCCTTGTAAAAGTATAGTAATTTCTAGTCAATCTGGGCCGTTCATTAGGCAGATGATCTGATGGTAGAACTTATGTTTAGTTTAGGGTTCTTTTCCCTAGAAAGAAACCCCTCTCTTTGTATGAGGGTGTTGTATTGAGGCTGTGTAATAGATGTGTATTCTCCGAGCGAGAAATAAAGAGGCGAGATTGTGAGAGAAAACAAAGGATATTACAGCAGATTTGTTGTAGGTTGCGTCTCTTCATTTTGCTGGATGATAAAAAGGAAGGGCTGGCTGTTTGGGTTGGATGTAGCCCAAACTAGGTGAACCACGTATATCTGTGTCTCTCTGGTTTTATGCATTTTCTGTGTTTATATTTTTTGCTATATTCTATGTGTTCCATTGCTCTGTAATATATAATTTTCTAACAACTGGTATCAGATCCGAAGGACTATTTGGCTAACAAACTCGCAGAAGAGAAGGGTTCCCGGTTTGAGTGGGAGCAATGGCGGAAGATGGTAAGTATAGGGTCGAGAAATTTAATGGCCATAACTTCTCACTGTGGAAGATGCAGATGGAAGATTATCTGTATCAGAAAGATCTCTACCTACCATTGGGCGGAAAAACAAAGATGTCGATGGGTATGACAGATGAAGAATGGAACCTTCTCGATAGAAAGGAACTCGGAACAGTATAGTTGTGCCTCACAGTGTCGATCGCCTTCAACATTTCAAAAGAAACAATGACAGAGGGTTTGATTAATGCGTTGGTGAAACTATATGAAAAACACTCGGCCTCAAACAAGGTATTTCTTATGAAACGATTATTTAATATGAAGATGTCAAAAGGTGGATTTGTTGCAAACCATTTAAATGATTTTAATACTATTACAAGTCAGTTAAGTTCTATAGGGGTAAACTTTGATGATGAATTTAGAGCTCTGTTATTCTTGTGCTCATTGCCAGAAAGTTGGAATGGTTTATTAATGGCCATTATTAACTCTGTTTTTGGATCTAGTACTTTAAAGTTTGATGATGGTGTCGGTGCTATCCTTAGCGAGGAAATGTGATAGAAAAGCTCTGTGAGACATCGAATAATGCTTTGAGTGCAGAGTCTAGGGGAAGAAAAATGGAAAGAGGAAAGAGCTCAGGATATTGCAGTAAATCAAGGAAAGGCAGATCCAAGTCCAGATTGGGAATAGTGTGCTGGAAATGCAGAAAAGAAGGACACCTAAAGAAAGACTGTAGATCTCAGAAGGGAAAAGAAGGGGATGCATAGCAATAAAACAATCATGAAGAAAATGTGACAGGTGAGGTGTTACAAGATGCTTTGATTCTTTCTTTTGAAAATATTACTAATTCCTGGGTGGTAGATTTAGTGGCCTCATTCCATGCCGCACTTGATAAGAAATATTTTCATGACTATGTTCAAGGAGATTTTGGACAAGTCCGTTTGGGTGATGATAAACCCTGTAAAATTGTTGGAATTGGTAAGGTTCTTGTAAAACAACAGAATGGAAACCAATGGTTACTAAAGGAGGTAAGGCATGTTCCAGATCTGAAGAAAAATCTAATTTCAACAGGGCAGTTAGGCAGTGAAGGTTGTGTGACAACTTTCACAGATAAAGCTTGGAAGGTCACCAAAGGAGCCCTAGTAATAGAAAAAGGCGAAAAGGTTGGTACATTGTATTTATGCAATGGTATTTCTAACTCTGTTAATGCTTTAACTTCCAAAGGAGCAGATGCAGCATTATGGCATCATAGGCTCTGACACATGAGTGAAAAGGGGATGAAGATTCTTCACTCAAGGAATTTGTTGTCAGGTTTGAAGGATGTTGAGCTGGACTTTTGTGAGAATTTCATTTATGGAAAATAGAAGAGAGTCAATTTTTTATAGTTGGGAAAGAAAAGGAGAGCGAAAAATTAGAGCTTGTGCATACATATGTATGGGCACCTGCTCAAGTATCATCTCTTGGTGGCTCTCATTATTATGTTACTTTTATTAACGATGCAACTAGAAAAACTTGGATTTATTGTATTAAGAATAAATCTGATGTATTTGATACTTTTAAGAAATGGAAAGCTTTGGTTGAGATTGAGACAAGAAAGAAATTGAAGTGTCTTAGATCAGACAATGGAGGTGAATATTGCAGCAAAGATTTTGATAGGTATTGTTCAGAGCATGGAATTCGTAGAGAGAAGATAGTTCCAAGAACACCACAAGAAAATGGTGTGTCAGAAAGGATGAATAGAACAATCATGGAGCGTGCAGGGTGCATGAGATTGGATCCAAGATTACCTTTACAATTTTGGGTAGATGCTGTAGATACTGCTATTTATCTAATAAACAGAGGGCCTTCAAGTTCCTTGGATGGTGGCATTCTAGAGGAAGCATGAACAAGTAAAAAGGTAAAATACTCCTTTTTAAAGCCTTTTGGTTGTGAGGCCTTTGTCCATATTAATAAAGAAAATAAAACAAAGCTTGAGGCAGAATCAAAGAAATGTACCTTTATTGGGTATGGTGTTAGTGATTTTGGTTATCACTTATATGATTATGAAAATAAAAAAATCATTAGGAGCAGAGATGTAATATTCAATGAAAAGGTCTTGTATAAGATATCAGTTGCAGGAAAGGAAACAGGAAAAAGAAAACAAGGAATGCATAGTTCTTGATGAGATCACTGAAAAAGTAAAGGTGCCTGAAAATAATAATAATCAACAACCACAACATCAGCAACCACTACAACAACAACAGGCACCCTAAACACCTGAAAGTGGTGTTAGAAGATCTACCAAGATAAGTATACCCCCTGAACGATAATCTCCTTCATTATATTATTTATTATTGACTGATTCTGGTGAACCCAAATGTTATGAAGAAGCAATGTAGGTTGAAAGCAGGAAGAAGTGGGAGCTAGCCATGGAAGAAGAGATGGACTCCTTAATGCATAACCAAACTTGGGACTTAGCCAGGTTGCCTGCAGGTAAAAGTACATTGTAGAATAAATAGGTTTATAGGCTTAAGGAAGAAGATGGAGGAAAACAGAGGTACAAAGATAGACTTGTGGTGAAGGGGTTTGCACAGAAGAAAGGTATTGATTTTGATGAAATATTTTCTCCTATTGTTAAAATGACTTCAATCGGAACTATTTTGAGTCTTGTAGCAGCTGAGGATTTGCATCTTGAGCAGTTAGATGTAAAGACAGCCTTTCTCCATGGCGATTTGGAGGAAGAGATATATATGTAGCAGCCATAAGGATATGAAGTGAAAGGGAAGGAGAAACTTGTGTGCAAGTTGAAGAAGAGCTTGTATGGCTTAAAACAGACTCCAAGGCAGTGGTATCTAAAATTTGACAAGTTTATGTCTGAACAAGGTTATACTAGATGTCACTCTGATCATTGTGTTTATCTGAAAAGCAAAATGATGGCAGCTATATTATATTGTTATTGTATGTAGATGACATGCTTGTTGTAGGATCTAATATGCAGGAAATAAATGTGCTCAAAAGAAAATTGGCAAATTCATTTGCAATGAAGGATTTGGGAGCTGCAAAACAAATCCTTGGTATGAGAATAGCTAGAGACAAGAAAAATCGTAAATTAACATTGTCTAAGAATGAGTACATACAAAAGGTGTTGAAAAGATTTAACATGCACAATGCAAAACCAGTTAGTACACCTTTTGCTAGTCATTTCAAACTTAGTAAGGAAATGTGCCCAAAGACCCAAAAAGACGTGGATTATATGTTTAAAGTTCCATATGCATCGCAGTTGGAAGCTTAATGTATGCAATGGTCTGCACAAGGCCTGATATTGCACATGCAGTGGGAGTTATAAGTAGGTACATGAACAATCCAGGAAAGGAACATTGGATGGGAGTGAAATGGATTCTTATATATTTGAAAGGTACCACAAATCAAGCATTATGCTTTGGTGGTTCAAACATTTCTCTACGGATATGTTAATGCAGATATGGCAGGTGACAGAGATAACAGGAGGAGCACTACAGGATATGTATTCACTGTTGGTGGAACAACTGTCAGTTGGGTTTCAAAATCCAAAGTGTTGTTGCACTTTCAACAACAGAAGCAGAGTATGTTGCTGCTACAGAGGCTAGTAAAGAAATGATTTGGTTACAAAGGTTTATGGGTGAATTGGGTAAGGAGCATGATACGGGCACGTTATACAGTGATAGCAAAAGTGCCAATCATCTTCCAAAGAACTCAGCATTTCATTCCAGGACTAAACACATACAACTCAAGTACCATTTCATACGATCAGTGTTGGAAGATGGAGATTTGACGCTGCAAAAGATACACACCAGCTAGAATCCTATAGATATGCTAACAAAAGTTGTAACAAGGGAGAAATTGAGAATATGCTCAGTTTTAATTGGCCTTCAAGGATGACGATGAAGATGAGAAACAGCTAGGTCCAAAGAGGAGTCATTGTCCAACAAATGAAGCAGCAGTGGAGTTGCTACAATCATTCTCCAAGTGGGAGATTGTTGGGTGTGGAGCATGATTATTTAGAGGTCTTTGTTTCAGTCGTATGTATACCCTAGCAAGTGTGTACACCCCTCCACACGAGGGGGTGCAGTGGGGACTTGTCCCCCCTGTGGGGGTCCGGGGGGGCTAATCCCCCCCGACTTCAGGGTTCGGGGGCCAGCAGTCCCCCGGCGGGGGTTTCGGGGGTAGTGCCCCCGAAGCCAAAAACATATGTAAATTTCCCTTGTAAAATTATAGTAATTTCTATTCAATCTGAGACGTCCATTAGGAAGATGATTTGACTGTAGAACTTATGTTTAGTTTAACGTTTTTTGCCCTAGAAGGCAACCCCTCTCTTTGTATGAGGGCATTGTATTGAGGCTAAATGATAGATGTGTATTCTCTGAGCGAGAAATAGAGAGATGAGATTGTGTGAGAAACAGAGGATATTACATCGAATCTACTGTAGGTTGTGTCTATTAATTTTGCTAGATAATAGAAAGGAAGCACTAGCTGTTCAAGGTGGATGTAGCCCAAACTGGGTGAACCACGTATATCTGTGTCTCTCTGGTTTTATGTGTTTTCTATGTTTATATTTATGCAATATTCTATGTTTTCCATTGCTCTGTAATATATAATTTTCTAACATGTGTTATCTTACCATGTATATTGTGATTGTCGCATCTGTGTGGACTGCTCCTCCGGAAGTTGTGCATGTCCTTTTGTGTTGTGTGTTCCTAATTGAGTTAGGACTGCATCCCATCCAGCCTGGAACTCACTTCCTGAAGACAAAGCAGACCACTCTAATGTGCTTACAAGCAAGAGTTGAGGAAAATCCTTAAGACAATGGAAACCGAGCCAACGTACTGGATGGGACTCCCACACTAAACGGTGTGAGATCTAGTTGGGACTTCATGCTAAGGTGATCCCCTAAATATTGGCAGGTCCAGCACTGTCAACAACTACGAAATTAACATTCCCTCTTAATTAGTGAGAAATTATAATTTCATCATGTAATCATCTCAGGAATCATGTCATCAAATCATTTCCAATTTCAAGAATCTCGTCATCAAATGTCATCATTGTTCATCTCTTCTCATCTTTGCTTATCTCTTGATTGTCTTTTCTCATATGTTGAACATTCTCGAATCTAAAAGAAGATGAATTTGATATCGAAGTGGAGCCTAAGCTACCACCCTTTATTCATCAGGGAGCCATTGCTACCACCTGGAATCATTATTAACAGGGAGCCCAATGCTACCACCTAGAAAACATCAAAGAGATTAACCTCAAGAAGCACATCTCAACCTAAAACCACATTAGGGAGGTCAATCTCAACCTAAAATTACAATGAGGAAGATCCTATGGGACACTTTCACCTCATGTCTATGACTGTGGAGAAGGCCCTATTGGACACTCTCACCCCAAATCATCTCATAGGGGAGAAAACAACTTCCACCCTTTGTCGAGCAATAGGTGTCATTACATAGGGTAGCACATCTCAATCCATCCTATTTCCCACTGATCTTCCCAACAATGATCCTCAAGATTCATTTGGTAGAACACATACATCATAATCATCTTGGGTTGTACACCTCCAAGCACTCTCTCAACCCATTGGCTAGATAGGGAGCAATATTCCCAACAAGCCCAACTTGTGGGTATGATGCCAAATAGAGTATACTCTACATAGAACAAGATAGGGGAGCTAACATCTTTGACCCTATGGGTGACAGGTAAGGGAGTCACATCTACGACCCTGTTGTCTATAGATCCCTCAACCCCAAGAGCCCCCCATCTCCATTCCTCACCCTGGGAGCTCAGACAAGGAGGAAGATTAGGCTCTGTTTCCTCAACCAGTCTTCCTTTCTGTAAATCATAGCCATATCATCGTGCTCATATTTGGTACCAGCTTCAACAACTCATTAAAGAGTTCAATCATCATGTCTCAATAGCAACAGTCTCTTGTTCATGTAAGACATCTCAAATATTATATTAGAACAAATATACATCAAAAAAAAGATACCTTATTCATCCTCCCTCTCACTGAGGTAAAAACCATGAGCTTAAGCTTGTATCTTACAGTGGCACTATCTTAATATATAAAAAAATCTCAGTCCCAGCTATATACATAATTCTCTACCAATCTGATCCCACTCATTATTATCATAGTGCATCCCTATCATAACCAGAACTTGCTCCGACACCTCTCCAAAGAGCTTCTTCAACCTGCCTCACAGCTAGACATGCCAGCAACATCATACTCAACCTCAGTCGTGCTTAATGCTATGGACTTTTCATCAAAATATCATGGCAGATCTCGTGCTCATCTCATCAGTAATGATCCCAAATAGCATCAATACATCCATGCATTCACATATCATAGGACGAATAACTCAAACCAAAAATTGATCGTCTCATGCAAATATCTCAAAGTGTACTTAGTGGCAACACATTGTGTATGAAGGGACTTAATCATTAATTGGCTCAGAATATACGGACAAGTATTCACATGAAATGATCCGAGTTGACTCAACTCTCGGATTTAACCAAGATCTTTTATTCCTGTGATGTGGTTAGAATTGCATTTTAACAGAGTATTGCAT
Organism: Pinus taeda; assembly: GCA_000404065.3. NCBI lineage: Eukaryota > Viridiplantae > Streptophyta > Pinopsida > Pinales > Pinaceae > Pinus > Pinus taeda. The sequence continues at coordinate 61,979 of APFE031739481.1, forward strand.
GCTTAAGCAAATGGAAACATAATTACAATCAGCAAATCATAGACATGAGAAGTTGATAACGGATCTGAGCCCAGTGTCAAGATAGTGTTGGCCGCTTCATTCAGTGCTGGAAATGGTGAAGATGTACATGGACTATGTTTTCTGTCATACAAGGATATGTGCCCTCTACATTAGTGGCAAAGTCTCTCCACGAGATGTTCCGCTACAGGTACTGTCACTCACAACAGACCTCCTATCAGCATCACATAATCTCACACATGGCAACAATGAGCATCTCGCCATCATGGCAACAAAGGGATATCAAAACATACATGACAATCCATGATGAATACATACATCTTACATGAAGTAGACACAATATTCTACATCATACATCAAGCAGGAATAAAAACAACATAATACATCTCACAACAAATGATCAAAGAATTACATGACAACAACACTTCATATAGCTCAACTCTGTTGCTGACTGAAGAATGGAATACTCAGCTGCTGGATCTGAATGCACCATCGGAATCATGGTTTCAAATGGCATAAGATCCACTATCCATACTCTGAAATCTAACATCGTCACTCCAATCTAGAAAATGGTCAAAAAATAGAAGGCTCAGCTGAAAAATATGACTGCACCATTGAATTTGCGTCATCGAGAGGTGTAAAATTATCTATCCATTTGTCGAATTCTGACACCATCAAAATCTTGGCCTGTGGGAATCTTTTAGATTCCCCCATGATTCTCCAAAGATTCCCTCCTCTAGGTTGACTGGAGATATACATCTCAAATCAGAAAACTGATCTCACCATTGAGATCCTTGCGAAATTATGAGAAGAATGAGCATAAAGTTGGTTGCATTCTGGATTTGGGAAATTTCCGCCTCCAAGGAATCTGGATGATTCCCTTAAGATTCTTAAAGATTCTCTTCCCTTGGAACTCTACAAATCCACTGCTCAAAGGCGAATCTGACCTCGCGATTACGTTCCCTGCGAAAATTTGAGAAAAATGACTATAAACTTGATTACATTATGACACTGAGAAAAATTACCTCCCAAGGAATCTTTTAGATTACTCTTTGCATCAAGGAATATTCTCTAAGAATATGCCACCATAGTTCCGCCTCACACTGCAAATCATGGTTCCGAACAATCGGGGTTCAAAAGTTTCATGGTTTTTCCACACCATTCCGCTGGTCTCTGTTCGGTTCTACCCCATGCCTATGCGGAATGAAGGTTTATGTATCGTTCATGGGCGGAGCTAAGAAAGACTGAGTTTGTGGCTCATTGGTGGCGGAGGAAGCTAGAAGGCGGAGGTTGAGGAGAGTTCGGGGATCAAATCCCACCCCTCCTTAATATGGTGTAGTTACTTTCTTTTTTCGGTACACGATTTTAACGTTTGTTGAATTGTATTAAATATCGAATTACGGGGCCGGCCCATTGGGATGCCATGTGGAAAAATGTAGGCCCCGCTTTTTACCTTGTCATGTAAAGAGCTCTATCTCCCTCATACAAGCTCAGATTCAAGTGTTGTTCACACCATTAGAATTAGGGCGACGAGCACTACGTTATTGTCTTGTTTCGAGAGCGGTTTGGCCACTTTGAATTTTGACCCTTTCTGAATCCTTTGGGAGTTCTGCATGTGTTTGGAGCCACCTGGATCAATCCTTCCCACTAAGGAGCTTTTGGTCCTCCCAAAGCATGAAAAATAATCTGCAACTATTTTTGTACCCTGTTTTCACCACAAGTGTCCTGATAGGTCACCCTTCCTTCTCCTTCACCTTTGTTCTTTGAAGCCATAAGTGATGAGCCGACACCTGCATCCTCTGCAAACCTGTAGTACCTTTCTGCAAATTACATGCTTAATTTACATGACCAACTAACGACCCAAGCATCCCATAATTTCCATGAGTTTATAACACATACTCTATGGTCAATATTACATCAAAATGGAAATAAATATTCTAGCTATCAAAACAAGGCCAAAATATAATTTTTGCTTAACAAGTGATGGAAAACACATCATCACTTTTACATTTTAAATTTCAACAAGTGATTTAAAAAAACATGACCATGACAAGCTAACATATCTAGAAACCATTTTTCATTGATTAATGTGAATGGGTCATCTCCCTGTGGTGTTTTTGCTTGTCGAACTCCTTTTTCAACTGGTTCATGCACCGACATTTTGTATTTAAGGCATTGCTCTAGATGGAGCCTCCAACACATGGCTCTTTGATGGCCACCTCTATCACAATGACTGCAATAAGTCTTCTTCCTCCAAATCTGCTTAACCTGCTTCTTTCTCTGCTATGGAGAAGACCTTTAACGCCTCACCGTCTTTCGTGTTGTCATTATCTTCCAGCACTCAGCAAATATATGGTTAAGTAAACCACAAAAAAGTACATTTTTTTCAATCCCATGATTTATGTCCATCATTAACAACATGATTGTAATCGAAATGAACATTCGAATATTGAGACTTGTTATATCTTTCCTTGTTGTCTCTGGTGTAATTATGGTGATGAGAGCTTGCCTCAGCTCTTTCCCTGTAATGGGCATTGTCATGGGATGGTGGTGATGTGTTCCCATCATTCTCTTTCCTCGACGATTTCAACAATGTCTTGAAAGCATATGACACCCTTGATCATTCTCCTTTGGTGTATCCAAACCCTGCAAATCGAGGTCTTTGCACGACCTCCAATGGTTGAGTTATCTTTCCTTGTACCTAATCCTGGTAAGGAGCCTCAGGTTTGTCCTTGTAATTGGTATCTCCACATTTCCAACAGAAATTATACTATGTGAAGATGAAACTGAAGGGAAATCAACATATTTTACCTCCACTATCGAGTTGGAAAGAACTGATGAGGGCTTCTCATCATATGTTGTTGGTGGTTCACTGGTTGTCTTGGCACATTCGCCAAATTCCATCCTGACATACCCAAGTCCTGCCTGACAGAGTAATTCCTCTACTTTGATGGGGTTGATAATGCCTTGGCCATTAATGCCCAAGTCTTTTCCTTCATGCTCCATTCTCTTCAGCAATTTGGAGTCAATTCCTGTGGTATGATTTTCAAAAGAAGAGAAATCATAATCAGGAAACGTACATGAAGTCACATAATTACTTTTTACCTCACAAGGGTCACGCTGCAACTTTTCCCATGCCTGGTCCTTAGCTTGCAGTTGTCGTAGCAACCTTTATTTCTCCTCTTTCTCTTCTCGTAGAAGCATCTTCAATTTAGCATTATCTACTTGAAGACTCTAGTTGTTGTGCTTCAGTTCTTTCAGGGCCTCTTTCGTGGCTCGCAACTGAAATTGCAATCACTTCTTTTCCTTTGTCTCTTCTTGTAGAGCTTCATATATTATGTACATCTTTTTGGACACTCTGAGCATGGCCTCATACATCTCTTTGTTATCCTCCATTGTTGCACGTTCCATTGTTCACACTCGCAATTCACATCCATACGAAGACTGCTATGATACCAAACTTGATCTGTGTTGACTCAACTCTCGGATTTAACCAAGATCCTTTACTCCCTTTATGTGGTTAGAATTGCATTTTAACAAAGCATAAATGAACATATATGCATTCTTAAGCAAATGGAAACATAATGACAAACAACAAATCATAGACATGAGAAGTTGATAACGGAGTTCGTCCAGTGTGGACTACGTATGCGGGCTCGGTGTCAAGATAGTGTTGGCCGCTTCATTCAGTGCTGGAAATGGTTAAGATGTACATGGACTATGTTTTCTGTCATACAAAGATATGTCCCCTCTACATGAGTGGCAAGGTCTCTCCGCGAGATGTTCCGCTACAGGAACTATCACTCACAACGGATCTCCTATCAACATGACATAATCTCACACATGGTGACAAGAGCATCATGGCAACAAAGGCATCTCAAAACATACATGACAATCCATGATAAATACATACATCTTACATGAAGTAGACACAAGGTTTTGCATCATACATCAAGCAGGAATCGAAACAACATAATACATCTCACAGCAAATGATCAAAGAAGTACATGACAACAACACTTCATATACCTCAACTCTGTTGCTGATTGAAGAATGGAAACTCAACTGTTGGATCTGAATGCACCATCGAAATGGTGGCATCGCATGGCATAATATCAACTATCCACACTCTGAAATCTGACACCGTCACTCCAATTTGGAAAATGGTCGAAAAATAGAAGGCTCGGCGGAAAAATCTGACTGCACCACTGAATTTTTGTCATCGAGAAGTGTAAAATTGACTATCCATTTGTCGAATTCCGACACTGGCAAAATTTGGGCCTACAAGAATCTTTTAGATTCCCCCATGATTCTCTAAAGATTCCCTCCTCTGGGTTGACTCAAGATCTATAACTCAAATAAGAAAACTAATCTCGCCATTGGGATCCTTGCAAAATTATGAGAAGAATGAGTATAAAATTGGTTGCATTTTGGATCTGGGAAATTTCAGCCTCCAAGGAATCTGGAAGATTCCCTTAAGGTTCTCTTCCCTTGGGACTCTGCAAATCTACTGCTCAAAGGTGAATCTAACCTCACCATTGCGTTCCCTGCGAAAATCTGAGAAAAATGACTATAAACTTGATTACATTTTGACACTAAGAAAACTTACCTCCCAAGGAATCTTTTAGATTCCTCTCTGCATCTGGGAATGTTCTCTCAGAATATTTGTTGAAAAATGTGCCATCATGGTTCCGCCTCGGCATTGCAAATCATGGTTCTGAAAAATCGAGGTTCCAAAGTTTCATGGTTCGGCCACACCGTTCGCTGATCTCCATTCGGTTCTACCCCATGCCTCCGCAGAATGAAAGTTTATGTATTGTTCGTGGGCAAAGCTAACAAACACTGAGCCCATGGCTCATTATTGGCGAAGCAGGCTAGAAGGCGGAGGTTGAGGAGAGATTGGGGATCAAATCCCGCCCCTCCTTAATATGACGGGGTTACTTTCTTTTTCCGTGTCACAATTTTAACATTTATTGAATTCCGTTAAATATCGAATTGCGAGGTCACCTGTTGGGGGCCGGCCCACATGGGTCAAGCAGGTTCAACCCCGCCACTCCCATCAATGCTTGCAAAGTATGATATCCATTGAGTTTTTTAACAAAAAATTGTTATGTCATTGATATGGCTTACCACCCTTTAAATTTTTTCATGCCATTTGGTATGGCTTTCCAACATTACAAGATTTATATGGTTATATATATGTTATATACCATGCCATTAACTATATATGTGTTTTAATATTTTCTTTATATGGTTTTGGCATATTATAACAAACCATAACAAATCCTTTTATAATATTCTTTGGATTCAAATATGCCCAATTTTTATGGCATAAGTTTTATATAATAACGGTTTTTTTTATATATTAACTTTTGTTTTGTTAATATATATGATTTTTGGTTTTTTTTGGGTTAATATATATGATTTTTGGTTATTAGGTTTATTTTTATATTTTATGAGATATTTTAATATCATGTTTTTTTGTTTGCCTTTTTGCAGGAGAAAGGAATCAATTGATGAGCACTAAGTTTCAATGGCTAATAGGCTATTAGTCCACCTCCATGTAATTTATGGGTCTCACTTGCTGATTGGGATGCCATGTGGCGCACTGTGGGCCCCGCTTTTTCCCTTGTCATGTCAAACTTTGAAGAGTTTTATCTCCCCAATACGAGCTCGGATTTGAGTACCGTTCATACCGTTGGAATCAGGGAGACGAGCACTACGTTCTTGTCTTGGTTTGGGAACGTTCTAACCACTTTGAATTTTGACCCTTTCTGAGTCTTCTGGGAGTTTTGCATGTGTCTGGAGCCACCTAGATCATGAAACACCAATGCTTGAATCAACTATCTTTACATAATTTCTTAATCGGAGTGTCCAAGGATTTACACTATTTAAACACTCTTCAATATCTTCATTATATAGATTTTTTTTTCCAAACTTCATACAGTAATTCATCATGCCATGATTCTTCATTTCGAACTTTAGAGGCCAACTCCCTCTTACTTTGATTATCAAAGGCTCATTACCTATCAAGAATACACCATTAGTATATAAAATTAAAGTCAAATTCATACCTTAGACCAGTTTTGAAGTAGCGGTTTGGATTGGAACATCTTCCTGGCTTCACCAGATAATTGTCAATGCGGACATACCAGGCTTAGGAAGCTTGCTTCAAACCATTTAATGCTATCTGTAAACATTAAACTTGACCAACCAATATGCTCAACCTCACAAATATCAATAATGTGCAATCAAATCAACTAAGTCAGTTTATCAAGCCTTAGATGCCATATCAAAGCTAATATCAAAGTCATAAAAGTTTCTACCAGTATCACTATGACAAACTCTTTGGACCATGTGTCATGAAGAGCTCACATCAAAATACCAAGTCATAACTTCATCTATTTTAATGTCAACAAATTTTTATTAAGCAATATTAAATTCCATCAAGCCATCCACATAATCATAATATGAATTATTTCTATCACTAGATGCAAATGCATATACCAAGGATAAGTCACAATTGTTTATACTTCAACCAATGTTTCAAAGCCAATGATGCCAATACATAATCTCTATTAAATACCAATATTAATCATTGAATGTCACTGTGCCCACACATCACTGTCATCAAGTCAAATCATAAGTTATCAATTCAAAACCCTAATTCGCTATCATTGTGAATCCAATCCGTCCATAAGCCAAAACATATCTATGAATTATCAGGCATCATGTCAAAATTCCAATACTGCTCATCTCTATTAAAATAATAAATCTTTTCAAACCCTTGCAACTATTATCAAATCAATGATCAAATCAAAATGGCATACTGATATGCATATTTCGGGCCCCTGCAAACATAAGTTTAGTCAACATATTCATATTCTCTAAGTCAAACATTCAAACTTCTGTGCTTATAGAACTTTCTATTGTCTACTCCATATTTGTATGATTGTCATACTCCTGGTGCACTTCTTATTTCGAGCATGAGGCTTCATATTTTGTGACCTGTAGGCACAACAACTCCCATAGGCCATCTTATGTGCGATTAGGAGGCTTATAATCACATTCTTAAGCCTTCTTCCATGTGGTTGGGGATTAGACTAAGAAAAACCCTCTCTTCTCAAACCAAGACTTGTTGTAGACTAACAACGTCAGATATTTTTTTTATTTATGTCAAAAATATTACTTCAATAATAAAGAATCTTCCATATATTTAATGCAAATGATAATAGCTGTAGGGATCTTATGGATAGTTTCTCTCTCTTAATGAGTAGTTGCTTCAATCATCATCATTCAAATCATCAACTTGTCTAAAATAATATTGTCATGAATTAACAAAACTATTAGATCATGAAATCAAACTATATCAGGATCTAGAACACATAATCATCATGGTCATAACATGTTAGCATCAGCTACTTCATCATCACACATGAACATGATATCAAACTTTCATCAAGAGTTAGATTCATATGATCAGGGTAGTTGACAAGTGTATCACCATACTTCAAATATTATAATCACTACATCACTTCATCATATTACTCAACCATCAGGTCAGGGCATCCAGATTTTATCACATTGTCCAATTTACTAAGCTTATCAAAACCTAAACAAGGCCAACCCGAAGATCCTTAAAATCAATCTTATTGTTACACTTCTATCATCATGGTTATCTGTTAGGCCCCTATACTACTAGTGTAACCCCTTATTGTTATTAGTACAACCCCCTTATTATATTAATGTACCCATGTAGTGCCAATATTGGTAGTATTGTGCCCCATAGAAGCCCACTATTATTATTATTATGCTCTTACATTATTATTGTTATGTCAGCTCTAATTATATTATGACCCCTTAGACTCCTATATATAGAAAGGAGGTATTTTCATTTGTATCATTCAAGAATTGTTCATTTGTGTAATGTAAAGGAGGTTGCCCCCTCGAAGAGGATGAATTCTAAGGCGTTGATCTATCTTTTCTATCTTTTTCTGAGCTGGTTTCATAACATTTGGTATCAAAGCTGTGGATTCTAGGGTTTTGCTGCTCTAAACAAGTCATCGTGGGATTTTCACTATAACTATTTCTCTACAAAGTTTCAAAAGCTAAGAAAAAAACCCATTTGAGACAAAATTGGTCTGAACCTTCGCTCTGAATTTCAGATCCTTTCTCGCTATATTTTTGGAGATATAGTCTAAGGAAGTTAGGTTTTTTTGCAAACTCTCGAATTACATTCCAAACAGGTGACCTGGGGAATATCGTCATAACTTTGTCTATGAGCATCAACTTGAAATTTCATAAGAAGTTATAGAAAGAGGACGGACTGTAGTTTTAGATCCAAAGGTCAAAACAGTGACACGTGACACATCGTACAAGTTCACTTTATTGAACTAATCTATAATCAGGTAACCATGGGAATTAGGCATAACTCATCCTTGGAGAATCCAATTTGGATCAGCCTAGTGGCATTGGAAAGAGGACACAAAGGGCTACTACAGGTCACAATTTTAGAACTAGAAGATCAGAAATTACAGAGTTATAGTCGTTTCAAGATCGAGCTCCTAAAATCAAGAAAAAGCGAGATGAGGAAGTTTGATGGCAAGGATCCGGTAAATTGGATACTAATGGAGCAATATTTTGATCTACATGGTGTACCACTGTTACAAAAGGTATGTATTGCATCTTCATATTTAGAACCGGATCAATTTTTATGGTATAAAGGGCTTTGTTCCCGTAAAAAACTTGTTACGTGGTCAATTTTCACGGAGGAAATGATAGCACATTATGAGGATACAAAGAGCAACACCTTCTTTAGAGCAACACCACAACAATTGGAAAGAGAAAAAGGTCTTTGTGACATAATGGAGAGCAAAATTATGGAAACCAGGAAGCATACCCCTCACAACTATAAAGATGGAAGTGTTGTTTCTCCTAGCCTTCCACAACCTACAAGGGTTACACCACAACATTGGAAGAAAAAAGAGAAAAAGGTCTTTGTTACAATTGTGATAGCAAATGCACTAAAGGTCATAAGTGTGCTGAGAAGAAATTATTTTACATAGAATATGAAGAGGAGGAAGAAAAGGATCAAGAACCATCAAAACAATAGGATATACACTAGGACCCCATCCCAGAGAAAGAAGAAAGGAATCAGACCATATCTTGTAAAGCATTGGCAAGAATTACCACTCCTCAAACTCTCAAGATAGAAGGACATATCAAGAAGAAAAAGGTGCAAGAAGTGAAAGATTACATTGAGAAAGAAGAAATGAATCCAACCATATCTTGTAATTCATTGGTCAAAATTACCACTTCTCAAACTATCAAGATAGAAGGAAATATCAAGAATAAAAATGTTCAAGAAGTGAAAGATTACATCGAGCATCAAGAAATGAATCCGACCATATTTTGTAAAGGATTGGAAGAAATTACCACTTCTCAAACTCTAGAGATAGAAGGACATATCAAGAAGAAAAAGGTTCAAGCAGTGAAAGATCACATTGAGCATCAACAACAAGTTCTCCAGCTTTTAAAGGATGACGCCACTTCGGTGCAAAATCAAATGAAACAACAGGTAGATCAATATCGTAGTGAAAAATGTTTTGATGTAGATGATTGGGTATTTTTACTGCGACATCTCAAGCAAGCTATTTATGAGAAGGAAATGTTGGCAATACTACATGCACTTAAAAAATGGCGACCTTACCGAATGGGAAGACTCTTCAAGGATGAGGATGTGGAAGAATTGTTTTGTTCTATTTCTATTATCCAATCAGATTGGATAAACGAAGCAAGGGAAGAATGGAAGAAGGATGAAGAAGTATGGCCACTTATTCAAAAGTTACAAAAGGTCCCAATTCAAACAATATTTCCAGAAATTGAAGAGGAAGGAAGAACCATATTGAAACTTGGAGCAATCATAGAAACAAGAACCCGATAGCTACGAAATCGATTAATTTCAGAGTATTTCATTAAGTGGAAGAATTTACCCACGGAAGATTCCACATGGGAGGACAATAATTTTATACAGAAGCATCAAGAACTACTCAAGTGTTGAGGACAACACTTTTTGAAGGAGAGGGGCATGTTAGGCCCCTATA
>APFE031739484.1:1254-28727 GCA_000404065.3 Pinus taeda
AACTTCAGAGACTTAGGTTCAAGTGTACACCTGGCCCTTTTGTAACTGAGCTAGAACCTCTCTTCATAGTCTTCTAGGGACTCATCACTTCCTATGGTCATTCGGAAGATTTCTTCTTTAGTATCTTTTGACCTAAAATAGTCTCAATACTTGTTGTTAAAGTCCTGCTGCATATGAGCCCAAGTTGTGATGTTATTTCCAGGTAATCCCATGAACCAGTTTAGTGTTGCATCCTTGAGAGTAGAAGGGAATAGTTTCAACTTTTTCTCATCTTCTACATGGTCATAAGTTCAATAGATGACAACAAACTCGAACAGGAAGGTGTCAAGATCTTTTGTAGTCACAGCATGGAAGTGAGGTAGGACTGAAGGACTTATATTCTTCATTTTGGTGTCCCCATTGGTCCCCCAAATGGGGAAGGTTCCCTCTATTCTCTCTCCATTTCCCCTAGCATTTCTATTTTCAGCCATTGGCTCTAGTGGAATGTTTTCTTCTTCTTCTTCTTCCCCTATAGGTTCTTCAAATATGTTTGGATGTTCACCTGAGGGTTCTTCTTGATTACAGCCACCAAAGAAGAGAGAAGGTTGGCTGTGTGAAGTAGTGAGGGTGTTGGGAAAAAATTTTCCTAAGTTATCTCTACTCCTATGAGGCATGAAAGGAAATATTTTTGGTTGGTTTTTTGTTTCTTTCCCCACACTGAAAGTACCTGCAAAAACTGAAATTGTGATTGAATAAAATGAATTGCAACTAGCTGAAATGAACTTGTTAAATGGAAGTTTGCATAATTGAAAAGGAAAGTAAGGAAATGTAGAACTGAAATTGTGATTTGAACAAAGCAAATTGCAACTAGCTAAAATTAACTTGTTGAATGGAAATTTGCAGAATTGAAAAGGAAAGCAAGGAAATGTAGAACTTGAAGAAAATAAATGACTAGTCTACTTTTTCTGAAATAAACTATTAGCATAATGTTACAATAGGAAATAGAAGAAAGCAGTAATCACATAATACTCTAACGCTTCCCCGAAAACGGCACCAAAAAATGGTGAAAGCTAGTATTGCAGCAAGAATGCTGCAACTTCTGCGCTACCAATTTTACTTTTATCAACCTGGTAGTTCGTAGCAAACTTGGAAGCGTCGATGCTATATGCACAAGTACTAGTTCTCACTAAAGGTTGTCACTTCGTCAGCTGGTGCGAGATCACTAGGAGCTCAAGCCAAATTCTATAGATTTCAAAAGAAGCTCTATGTTTGATGAAAGGAAAGAAAGATTACTCTACAGATGCTATTCTAACTGCAGAAAGGAGAAAGATTGGAATGTAAAGCGAAACCTAGTAAACCCTAATTAACAAGCTAATTCTACTTTTGCCAAAAACACTATGAAAACCATGAAAGAAATGCCATTACCTACTCAAGGAAGTAAACAACATCTAACCATGCTATTTCTAGAAGCAAATAAGAAAAAAACATATTTTGGATTTTTAGGTGTTTTTATGTGAATTTTAACATGCATCTAATTGATTGTGTGTGAGTGTAGCAGCGAACAGGTGGTGTTAGAGGGTAGTTTTGGAGCTTAGGAGGATGTAGGATGGTGTGGATGGGCCCTAGGAGGTCTTCGGTGGCCTTCTAGAGGCTTTTCCCACACTCGGCCTTCAAAAGAAAGCTTACAGGAAAAACTACAGGGGGACACAGGAAAACTATAGGAGGAAAACAAGGAAACTATGGGAAGTCGAGAGAAATTTTCACTGTTTTTAAGGTGTGAGAGTGGGTGGAAAAGGTGGATGAATGTTGGAATGAGGTGTTAGGGTGACGAAGGTCTACCATGAATCACCAGGAGAGAGAAAGACGATTGGGTAGTTCTATGATAAATGAAGGAAACTAGGGCAGAATTGAGGCAAGGTTTGGGAGACCTTTAGGGCATGGATCAGATGGAGGGTTTGATTGCTGATAAGCTGGCCTACTGCTAGAAGAGATCTCTTGCATAGAAACTGATAGTCAACCAAGAAAATCAAGCAACCAATGAAATGAGTTCATCCTAGGAAAAACAGAGTTTTGCATTAAAATGGCCTAGACTATGATGCATAGAAGGAAATGTTGGGAAATGATGTAAGAAAGGAAAGCATGCAAACACTAGAAGTCCTAGGAATGAGGAAAATGTATGTTTTTGGGGTAGCAAGAGACTCTTTGCCTCAAATCATGGTCCCAGAGGGAGGAAGAGAGGCGAAGGCACTATTTCTAGCCTTTTGAATCTTCTCTGATCGCTTCTTAACCTGCTACAGAAAGCACAAATGGAAGCGAGCTACTAAATAATCAAAAGCAACTTATTCTTAACCATAAGAAAAATACATCTAATAGCAAGCTATCCTACAAACTAAAGTAAAGCATACAAATCCAAGTAAAGAGAAGCTTGGCCACTTGGATTTGGCCCTAACGCAAGAGCTTTAGCCCTCTAAGGTAACTTAGTACTAGCTCAAAAAGGATTCGATCTTCATTATAAAAAAAAGATAGCAATATTACATAAAACAGTCATAAAAATAGTAAGCTAAAAATTGGAATAGAGTTTACATAAGCCAAAAAGGCGACCCTAGTGAGGCCCTAGGCCTCTCTAATTATACATCTGAAGCTACCAATAGCTTCCTTAAAATCATGGAGGCTTGGCTCCCAAAACTTGAGATAACAATATCACATTCCACTTTCTCGGCTGCCTTCTAGTGCATGATTCAACTGCTTGTACTCCAAGCTGGATGAAGGGGAATTCAAGGTGAGGAGAAATAAATGAGGGGGATTCCATCCTATAAGTCCTCTCCTCTATCTACTTCAAGTTATTGCTGTAGTTGGACCACTAAATCCTTGACTTTGACCTCGCAATCCATCAATAATCTGCATTAAATACATGTTAGACCACATGGCATAATAACTAACTCAACTCACCCTAAGCATAAACATAATTAGAAAACCATACAATAAGCTAAGAGAATGGTTGATTTGACTAGGTTAGGAGGTAAATGAGACCATATAATTACCCATTTATGAGGCTCATCAAGAATGACAAACTTCATTTTATAAAACAACCAATGTCTATAAAGGAAGAAGATTCTTGTCTCATTGTTGATCATCAAGAAAAGGTAGTCATTCACCAGTTTCAGGATCCTTTTGTTAAGTTGCTGCAATCATCAAGGGAGATGAGTTTTATTATATTTATGGATTGTGTACACATGTTCACTAGACACTTGGAGTGGTCGAACTTTTGTTTTTTCTGCCTACTAAAGGAAGGTACGAGCATAATTCAAGTAAGTAGCCATTTGTTGGATTGGTTACACTCGAGGGATCATTTCACATTTGTATATATATATCTTTAGCAGGTGGGTGGCTATCATCAGGTTTTGAAGGCTGAGGTGAAGGCCCTACAATCTTGATGGTCTACTGCTATAAGTCAGTTCAGTTAGTGTGTTTTTATAGTAAACTCAGTTAGTGAGTGAGTTTTTAGATTCAAGTTAGTTTTTTCATTTTGACTCCATGCCCAACGAATAAGGATACTAGGCCTATGGTGTTCTTGACACCTCCAAGGAGTTTCCATCCCCAGCTGGAGCCAATGTTAGTGCTAGTCAATTCTGTGTATCACCAGTGATTAAATATGCTCTTACCAAGTTTTGTTAGGGTCTTAAAGTAAAATTTTATCATGTCACTATGTTATCAGAATAAAATTTGGTCACTAGTTAGTGTGTTTAGGGTTATTTCCACTCTCTCAATAATTTCACATGCCGGTCACTTTCATCACTCAGCTAAGTGTATCATCATTAAGAGACTATCATCATCATGTTATTCATCAGCGTCATGATTTCATTCATTTCAGTGTCTCCATTAGGTCATTAGGGCTTCAAGGTCACAAAAGCTTTCATTTCATGCAAAAAATATGTAAAAGGAGGAATGGTAATAAGAAAGTTTCTTCAATAAATTTTGATTTCTAATGTAATTTTATGTTTTTATATGTAATAAGTACTTTAAAGTCCCAAAAGGACATTGCAAAAAGAAATAGACCAAAACCTACTAAATGATGATTTGAGTATTGAAGACAAAATTGTTATGGAAATCAATGAAGACAGGGCATATTGGTCAGGAAAAGTCAATGGCCATCTAGAGTAGCTTATTGACAAGGCTAACATGTAAAATCAAATGTTGAGGAACATGGCCTACCACTATCAAACATGGAATCATATTTCACAAATCAAAATCAAGAAATTAAAAACAAAATTGAAAGAAGTCCAAAACAAGCAAAGGGAGTCAAGAAAAAGGGGTAAAAGAATGAATTTGGTGTCTAAAACATACAAGGATGTTTAGCCTATCATCCATAGAAGACAAGGAGAAAATTTTGAAAATTTTGGAGCAATTTGAAATTTTTATGAAATTTTGCAGGAAATGGCACACAAAAGCATCGCGCAGAGGTGTGACCCTTTTTCCTTGAACATCCAAATGAAGTATTTCCTACATGTATGAGTACATAATGATGAGTACATGCTAAATATCAGCTTAGTTTAGCATAAAATATTTCTATTCGTATCAGAAACTAAAAAAAACTCACCTTTTTCATGTCTCTGCCATTAAATCTGGACTGTCGTGTCGCTTCTGATTGAGGTTGGCAAAATTAAGTTTTGGAGGCCTTCCCACGGGTATTGTTCAGATCTTGATGGATCATTGGAATGTAGACACCTGGGGATACTTGACCCATATTTTAGAATGCATAATGGACTCCTAAAAGTCTTCTAAAATCAGCTCTCAATACACATGACCCTTTTTCTCACTGGTGCGACCGTTCTGGGCCTAATGCAACCCTTCTAGGCCTCGCACAACCTTCTAGAGACACATTGGGAGAATGATTTTTTGTAGGCCTTCCCATGGGTCATTTTTAAAAATTCAAGATGTTCTAGAAACTAGACAGAAAATTCTACTTTGCTGTTATTTTAGATTTTAATTATAACTTCCATAAGGCAACTATAAATGGCCTCAAACGCAATGCTACAATTCTGTAATTTTCTGAGATTTTAATTAAATTTTTCACTTTTTAATTTTTCAGAGTTTCTAGTTTGACTTTTGTAAAAGTCAAAAGTTGAAAGTGGATGAATGTAAATGGTCAAATGTAAATTTAAATGGGTTACTAAATGGGTAAATAGGTGCCTTATCATCCATTTAATGCTTTGGATAAATATCTTGAGATAGTTAGATAAAATAGGAAATGGTTGAGTAACCTCCCTAGTATGTAGCAGTGATCAGATAGGTTTATGTATTTGACTTTATTTGCTGGAAGTTCGACCTTCTATGGAGGATTTTGACTTCATAGCCTATATGAGACCTTTTGTAATCATTTGCAAGGGTTGGATGCAGTGGAATTGAGCCTTGAATGCTAGTGCAATTAAGAATTTGGAAATAACTAATAAACAAAGTTTGCAAATATTATAGTGGGATTCCCATGGTATGTGTTTTAGTAGTGCTTTTCCTTTTGTGACCATAAATTTGAATGTATTGTAACTTTCATTTCCATTTCCATGTTTCATGTGCTTGTTTGCAAAGATAATAAACAAAATTCATTCATTTAATGCTCTATTTTAGAGAACCTTTCACATTATTGTTCATTTTTCTTTTGTTATAAACGAATTCATGAGACTCGTGATCATTTAGAAACCCTACCTATCTCCCACATACACAATGAAAACCCTAAAGTGTTAAAGTGCGTGCCTACCTTTCCCCATTACATCTCTACAAAATTTGATTCTCAAAGCCTAGACCTAGCTCCCTACCTAAGCCATCATCCAACAAACAATCAAAATGAAATAAAACCCTAATCTAAACATATCTAGCCTAAAATCCTTTACATCTCAGTCATCTGATAGTTGTGATCTCGTAGATAGAGCCCTCTCTAGTTTGGTAGGGCTAGCTACCAAATTAAAAGCTTGGTCTGTGGTTATCTATGTCGATTCCTCTCAACCTCAGACATTGTGGGGGATAACATTTTGGCATCATTGTCGAGGAAACGAGACATAAACATCTTACCTATGAAAGAATGACAAGGATCAAATCTGATTTTCTGATTGTGGATAGTTGTCAGATACATATGAAGGCTCAAATCATCCACTTGGAAACTCCAAATTTCAAATTTAATTCGAAGACTCCACTGGAGGATGAAGCTTACTAATAGAAAACTGAAAGGAAAATATGGGAAGATCAGGTATTCAAATTGGACTTTCATCCAAGACTTCATGTTTATTGTAAATTAATTCTTTTCTTTCCTTGATAATGTCAAGAAGGTTTTCTAGAGTATACTGTATTTGAGAAAATATCTTAGGCCAACAATTGATTCCTTTTCTTTTTAAGATGTGAATACAAATTGTGATCTCGATCAAGACCCTTCTTCTGAATCTTATGATGACCATATTCAACTTGATGACCCTCAAGACATAAAGACTAATCCTATAGCTTTTTTACATACTCATATACCTTGAAAAATTCCAGATAGATACAAGCCACTCATATTACCTCTTATACTTCATGATTTCCCTAAAAATTACTACAAATATCTTCCCATGTTTGCTGGAGAATATGGTAAAATCAATGCTGAAAGAAACATTTATAATTTTGAAAATTTTCTCGACCTTTTTGAGGTTGAAGAAGATGATGTCAGTATCAAGATTTTTGCTTTATCTTTGCAAGGTGAAACTAAGAAATGGTTTAATAACTTTCCAACTGCAAACATTTTTTATTTTCATCAGTTTGTGAAAGTGACCCTTGATAGATTGGTGATGAAGAGAAATCCTTTTCTAATTTTAGAAGAATATAATTAGTTGGAAACATAGGCAAGGGAAACAGTGCAACACTTTTTAGCTAGATTCAATCAAGTATACTATTCAATATATGTTGATATAAAAACACCTCACTATTTATCTCTCTTAAACTACCCAGATGCCTTTGATCTAGAAATGACATTTCAATTGAGAGAAAGGGACACTACAACACTCGAAGAAATACATGATAGTGGAATAGCTATAGAAGCTAATTTGCTGGTCAAAAGGTCAAAGTTGAAAGAAGAAGTGAGGGAGAACATAGAGAAGGAGTGCCTAACATCTTCAGAACTGAAGCTTGACATTTTGGTAAGCACAATGGAAGAAATGATGCAAAAGATAATCATGAGAGATGAACTTGTTGTTCAAAAACACCGTGTCCCACTTATTGTAGAAGAAGAATAGGTTGTTGAGCCTAACCATTCTGCTGCTAATTTAAGTTACTGTAAATTAGAAGGTGATTTTATTATGTATTCATTTATGGACAGTCATGACGATGAGTTGTAGATAAACCCATGGAGGATCAATCTACTGATCTAATGTGTATTTTTGATGTCATTCCTTTAATTATGAGTTACCCAAGTATGATCAGTATGATTATGATTATGTTGTTGAAATAGAAGCTGACTCTACAAGGAAATCAACAACATGTTGTTGGGAGGAATAAGCTTCACTACAATAGCTCAGATGTAGCACTCAACCTATGCATATCAATCATGAGAGTAATGAAGAGAATCCAGTAAATTTGAAATCAGCTAAAAGGTATTTTCCTTTATGTTTTACTTCATTTCAATTGCTGAGCTAAAACTTTCCTAAGGTCAGAAATCCACAGTCTTTCAGCTTGTTATTGAGCAATGTGAAGATCATGAAATTCTTGACCACGACTCCTTACCTTTGTGTTTCTCTTCTTTCAAAATAATAAGAGCAAACTATAAGGTTACCAAGGAAGCAAATAAGCAAGTTGACAATAGTCGGCAACCTTCTCCTGAAGTTGTTGAGAATGTTATTTGTAATATAGAACCTTTTTTCAGTCCACAATCGTCGTTACCAAGAAAAATTTAGTTTGAAAATGAAGCTAAATGTGTGGAACATTAAGAGTTTATAGAAAATCATGTAGCCTCATTGGAACCAATATATGAAAAGTTGCAACAATCCTCTCAAGTTCTCCTTGATCCAGTAGCTGATGTTGTGGATGGTATCTGTAATCAATGTCCTTATCCATTAGTTAACTATGAGCTTCAAAACAAAGATGACACAAATTTGATTAGGAAGTTGAGTTCAGTGTCTTGTTTAGCAAGAGTCTCGCTACAAAGTTCATCCAAAAATTCATCTGTTTCACTTGAGAATGACAAACTTCGTTTTATAAAACAACCAATGTCTAAAAAGGAAGAAGATTCTTGTCTCATTGTTGATCATCAAGAAAAGGCAGTCATTCACACGTTTTAGGATCCATTTGTTAAGTTGTTGCAGTCATCAAGGGAGATGAGTTTTATTATATTTATGGATCATGTACACATATTTAGTGGCGACTTGGAGTGGCCTAGCTTTTTTTTTCTACTTGCTCAAGGAAAGTGTTAAACACACACATGGTAGCAACATAATATTAAAGATAATCAAGAGAGTACATCTATTATTTGACAATGATATACATTTATAGTACATTCGTGTGATGGTTGGGTTCCACATCCCAAGGTCTCTTGGACTCTCATGGTTATTCACATTCTACACCAACCCATAGAGGATTAGGTGTCCAACATTCCTCCCCTTAATCCGAGGGGGTATGTATGAGTCCAAGAAGAGAGTTGTAATACAAAATTTGCAAAAAACATGGTACCACTAGGCTGAATGTGCTCTCTAAAATGTTAGTATAAAGGGAAATGGTTTAAGGATGACCACCAACACTGGAATGCTTAGTGTATTTTCTGGAACTCTTCCAAGTCTAGCATGAAGCTTAGGTCTTATGCTAGAGGAAGTTCTCCTGATGTTTTAAAGAGGAAAACCTTCAACCATGAAAGGGAGGTCTCACCCTACATAAAAGGGAGAACCTCGTCCTAAAAAGGGAGGTCTCAACCTGTGATGGTTTAAGGATGACCAACAACTCTAGAATGCTTAATGCAATTCCTGGAACTCTTCCAAAACTGGTAAGAAGCTAAAGTCTTCTGCTAGAGGAAGTGTCCCCAATTCTTTGAAGACGTATCACTGACTGAAGGCATGCTCAAGGGAATATTTTTCTCTGGCTACAACTCTGAATCTGGTATGGTAGGTTGTGGCTCAGGCTCACTTGATGTGACTTTGAAGCTTGTATATGAACATCATTCCCCCCCTTGTTAGATACAAGGTGAGATGATGGAGAAAACTCAACTGCAAGACTGTTAATACTCTAGAACAAGTTCGGACATATGACTAAAATATCTTCTTGGCTATTGATGCCCATTGCCAAGAAGTGATCTATCCAAGATGAATCTTTGTTCTTGCATGAGGTTTGTTTTTGAAGAATTTGTTTGAAGAATGACTGGTTTTATGACAGTGCTTACATGGATGAAGATCAAAACAATGATCTTTCATATGGCCAACTCAGTCATAGTGTTGGAATTTCACAATCTATTGTTGTTGTGGAAAAAGAGTAGATTTTGGAATAGCTGAAGATAAATTGTCATGAAGGAATCCAGCACTCTAAAATTCAATGGGCTTTGAGTAATCTAGAATATGAAGGGACATGTCCTTGTCATATCCAAGACCAATTTTGTGCTTGTTGTGGACAACCTCTTCCCAAGGTTTGATGATGGGCTTGGGAGGTGAAAATTGAACTTCTGCATCTGCATGTAACTATGCTGCTTTATTGGGCACTGGATCTGAATCAATTGTAACATTATTGTCTTGCTGCTTATGGGAGTATGTGTCAATCTTCTGAACATATTCAGAATGATGACTCCACTTCTGTAATTCTTCCTGTTGTAGTTGAGAATCAAGCTGCAAAAACTCAATATTCTCATGTGCATTTTGGAGACAAATTTTAATATTGGAAATAGAGGTTTTGTTAATCTTAACCATCTCATCAATAGTGGAATGTATTAAATTATTCAGGAGTTTCAATACACCATCTATTCGATCCATTTCAAACCAATATAATCAGAGAAGTGATGTTATCTATAGCTACAAATTGGCCTATAAAATGATAAATACTTGCAACTATTATATGAGTAGTAGGATACCAATATCACCAAGTCATTGTAGTAGATGCAGCAAATGACTCGCTACTTTAATGCACTTACTTCTCAAACTTCTCACACTGTGCAAAAGAAGAGCCAATCTTCTACTTTATTTGCAAATGAATTTTTTTCAGTTGCAGAGCCTACTTGCAAAGCATCTTTTCTTTCCAGATTCACAAATGCAATCATCTTCAAATTCTTGACATACAAATTGGTGAATTTTTTATCGGAACAAGGTCCAATGAGCTTTCCCGCATATACTAGCTTCTCACCTGCATAGGTCCCCCTCTCAATTGCATTTCAGTTTGATATCCTTGACATGATATGCTAGAAGGTGATTGATTATATACACGAAACTTAATTCGTGACAAATAGCTAACATAGATCATTGCGCTTGTAATTGAAATGCCATCACAATTCTAAATGATAAATTCATTGAATTCTGAACCTCAACACACTCATATACACTGATTGATATTGATTTGTTTTCTGTCTATGAAAACCCCCCAACAGTACTATAAATTTTGTGCCAAAAGAGCAGACTTTAACCCAGATATTCTTCCCTAACTCAGCCTTGTTTTCCATACACAATCCCTCTCAGAATGCCTCAATTTATGTGCCAGACTACAACATAAATTCTCCTTGAAATTATCACTTCAATTTCAGACCAGAATGCCTTATGAAATGTGTTGCTACAGCAAAAATTTGCACCGACTGTCACCTAGGTTCTCAGGCCCTATTTCACTAAACTGTAGCAGAAGTATAGAGGTTCAAACAGCTCATAAACCCCTCATCAACTTCACTGGATCTCGCACTCAGCTATCCCACAAGACTCGATGGACTTTTGGCTTGAATCTCAACCAACAAACACTGCAAACTCTCGGGGATTTTCTCCTTCCATTTAGCGAGAGATAAATTCCTTGACAACTTTTTCCATCATTCATTGCAATTGTTACATAAGTGACTCTTTATTCTCCATATCCATAAGACAGTAACTCTCTTAGCTCAGTTAGATTGAGATTTTCAAGAGAACAAGTGGAGAGTAACTACTAGATCTTCTTGACATACAGGCTGCAATTGTTAAATAATTTCAAAGGGTGAAGTGGCTCTTTATTCTTGAATCCACAGTCACTGCATTGTGGTAGACACCATCTATGCACTATGCTTCCGCTGGGATACCTATCGATTGTGTTTGGAGGAGGGATGCCATGGCGATTTTGTTAGTAGAAGCTAGGCTTGGCAGGACTTCCAGGTTGAAGGACCCCCTCTTGGCCCATCTTTCATGATCAAGTATATTGTTAGCACTTCTAGTTGGAGGACATGAGCATGTTCAAAATATTTCTTCTCATGTAGCACTAGATGATCCAGCTAGTAGAAAATATCTCAGGGTATGATATATTTCCCTTTAAAAGTATTCTCCCTATCAAGCATGGACTAGGTCATTTGCATCGGATACCAGTAAACTTGTTGAGGTTGTGGTGCCATTCATGGGTGTATCAATTTCTGATGGGACTCTTTCAACTTTTCTCAAGAAACCAAGAGATAGAGTTGAGGTTGATGAGGCCATAGCTCAAGTTGTGATGGACAAGGTAACTATTGATGTTAATAGCCCTAAAACTGGTTTCATTGAAAAGTTTGTGGCTTTGAACGAGAAAGGGAAAGAACGGTTCCCACGACAAGACTATGAAAGCAAGTGGCTACACGTCTGAAAGATTCACAAAATAAATTTGCTTTGCTAACTACATTTAATGAAGTTGAGATGACAAATTTGATGCAACTTCATTATGAGTATAAATATGCCTTCCTTGAAAGGCATGGTATGGCAGTGACAAAGGGGACCGCATATGGCAAACATAGTGTAGTGAGAAGGCGTTTAAGAGGAGTTTACCAATGGAGACACAATGAATTTTCCTACGCACCATCTTGCAAAGCAATGCCTCAACGTAGCAATACATCTCCTTCATCAATAAGATTATTGTTGACTACAACATGCAGTAATACACTAAAGACAGAGAGAGGTTTCAGTCTGCAAAAGATGCACAACAGAGCGACAAATCTAATAGGAGTTACAAAACAGAAAATTAATTTGAGACCTGCGCACCTGGGTATGAGGGAAAGATGTCAGTTTTTCTATATCAAGAAAATGGGCAAAGCTGCAGGACAAGCATGCACAGAAGGGCCAGAAAAACAAGTGGCTCACAGTTGAGCAGGGCGGGAGATCATCTGCTCTGTTACCATGTTAAACACACACATGGCAGCAACCAAATATTAAAGATAAGAAGAAGACTACATCTACTATTTGACAATGATATACATTTATAGTACATTCATGTGACCGTTGGGTTCCGCATCCCAAGGTCTCTTGGACTCTCATGGTTGTTCACATTTTACACCAACCCATAGAGGATTAGCTGTCCAATAAAAAGTACAAGCAAAATTCAAGTAAGTAGCCATTTGTTGGATTGGTTACATTGGAGGGATCATTTCACATGATTGTATATATATATCTTTAGCAGGTGGGTGGTTATCATTAAGATTTGAAGCTCGAGGTGAAGGTCCTATGATATCGATGTTCTACTGTTATAAGTAAGTTTAGTTAGTGTGTTTCTTTATAGTAAACTCAGTTAGTCAGTCAATTTTCATATTCAAGTTATTTTTTGCATTTTGACTCCATGACGAATGAATAAGTCTACTAGGTCTACGGTTTTCTTGACACCTCCAAGGAGCTGCCAGCCCCAGCTGGAGCCAATGTTAGTTTTAGCCAGTTTTGCTTGTCACCAATGATTAAATATGTTTTAACCAAGTTTTGTTAGGGGTCTCAAATTCAAACTTTATCGTGTCACTAAGTTGTCAAAATAAAATTTGGTCATTGGTTAGTGTGTTTAGGGTTATTTCCACTCTCTCAGGAATTTCACATGTCAGTCACTTTCATCACTCAATTAAGTGTATAATAATTAAGAGATTATCATCATCATGTCAATCATCACCATCATGAATTCATTTAGTTTGATGTCTCCATTAGGTCATTAGGGTTTCAAGGTCACTAAAACATTCATTTCATGCATAAAATATGGCAAAGAAGGAGTGGTAATAAGAAAATTTCTTTAATAATTTTTTGTTTCAAATGTAATTTCTTTGTTTTTACATGCAATAAGTACTTCAAATTCCCAAAAGGGAAATGCAGAAAGAAAGAGACCAAAACCTACTAAACGAGAATTTCAGCATTGAAGACAGAATTGCTATGGAAATCAATGAAGACAAGGAATATTGGTTAGGAAATGTGAATGGCCATCTAGAGAAGCTTCTTGACAAGGATAAAGGGGATAATCATATGTTGAGGCACATGGCCCACCACTATCAAACAAGGAATAAAATTGCACAAACCAAAATCAAGAAATTGAAAACAAAATTGAAAGAAGTCCAAGACAAGCAAAGGCAGTCAAGAAAAAGGGGTAAAAGAATGAAATTGGTTGTCAAAACGTAAAATGATGTTTATTCTATCATCCATAGCAGCCAATGAGAAAATTTTGAAAATATTGGAGCAATTTGAAATTTTTATGAAATTTTGTATGAAATGGCACACGGAAGCGTCACACAAAGGCATGACCCATTTTCCCTGGACATCCAAATGAAGCCTTTCCTACATGTATGAGTACATAATGATGATTAAATGCCAAATACCAACTTACTTTTTCATAAAATTTTCCTATTCTGAGCAGAAACTCAAAAAACCTCACCTTTTTCATTTCTTTGCCATTAAATCTGGACTGGTGCGGCACCTCCGAGTGAGGTTGGAAATGTTACATTTTGGAGGCCTTCCCATGCTTATGTTTTGGAGCTTGATGGCTCATTGGAAATAGAAACCTAGGGATGCTTGACCTAGATTTTAGAATGCATAATGGACTCCTAAAATGTTTCCAAAATCATCTCTCAACAGGCCAGATCCTTTTGCTGGCTGGTGCAACCCTTCTAAGCCTGAGGTGACCCTTCTTGAGAAACCTTGGGAGAATGAGTTTTTGGAGGTGTTCCCATGGGTCATTTAAAAATATTCAAGATGCTATGGAAATAAGATAGACAATGCTAGTTTATTTTTCTTGTAGATTTCAAATTTTTACTTCAGGAAGGCACCTACAAATTCCCTCAAACTTGATGCTACACTTGTGCAATTTTCTAAGATTTTAATTAAAATTTTCACTTTGTAATTTTTCCGAGTTTCTAGTTTGAATTTTGTAAAAGTCAAAAGGTGAAAGTGGATGAATGTAAATGGTCAAATGTAAATTTAAATGGGTCAATATATGGGTAAATAGGTTTCTTATCCTCCATTTAATGCTTTGGATAAATATCTTGTGATAGTTAGATAAAAGAGGAAATGGTTGAGTAATCTCCCTAGTATGTAGTAGTGATTAGATAGGTGCATGTATTTGACTTTCTTTGCTGGAAATTTGACCTCCTAGGGAGGATTTCGACCTCAGAGCCTATATGAGACCCTTCTTAATCATTTTCAAATGTTGGATGTAGTGGAATTAAGCCTTGAATGCTAGTGTAATTGAGAATATTGCAAGAACTAATAGATAGAGTTTGCAGCTATTATAGTGGGATTCCTGTGGTATGTGTTTTAGCAGTGGTTTTCCTTCTATGATCATAAATTTGATTGTATTGTATCTTTGATATGCATTTCCATATCTCATGTGGCTATTTCCTAAACTAATAAACAAAATTCATTCTTGTAATGCTCTGTTTTGGATAAGGTTTCACATTATTGTTCATTTTTCTTCTGATATAAACGAATTCATGAGACTCATGATCGGTTAGAAAACCTACCTATCTCCCATATACAAAATGAAAACCCTAAAGTGCTAAAATGTGTGCCTACCTTTCCCCATTACATCTCTGTAAATCTGATTCTCAAAGCCTAGACCTAGCTCCCTACACCTAAGCCATCATCTAGAAAATAATCAAAATCAAATCAAACCCTGATCTAAACATATCTAGCCTAAAATCCTTTACATCTCAATCATCTATTGGTTGTGATTTCATAGAGAGGGTCCTCTCTAGTTTGGTAGGGCTAGCTACCAAACTAAAAGTGTGTTCTATGGTTACCTCCGTTAATTCCTCTCAGCCTGGGACATTGTCGGGGATAAAAGTTTGGTGTCATTTACGGAGAAATGAGAGATCATATCTTCCCTGGGAAAGAATGAAAAGGATCATTTCTAATTTGCTAATCATGTAAAATGGTCAAATACATATGAAGGCTGAAATCATCCACTTGGAGACTCCAAATTAGTTTCAAATTTAATTTGAAGACTCCACTGGAGGATGAAACTTGCCAGCAAAAAAATGAAAGGACAATATGGGAAGATCAGGTATTCAAATTGGACATGCATCCAGGACTTCATGTTCTTTATTGTAAAAAAAAAAATTCTTTCCTTGAGAATGTCAAGAAGGGTTTCCAGAGTATAATGTATTTGGGAAAAGATCCCAGTCCCGCATATGATTCCTTTTTTCTAAGATTGTTAATACAAATTTTGATCTCGATCAAGACCCTTCTTTTGAATCTTATGGTGACCATCTTTAACTTGATGAGCCTCAAGACATCAAGACTAATCCTATATCTTCTATACATACTCCTATACCTTGTAAAATTCTAGATAGATACAAGCCACTCATCTTACCTCCTATACTCCATGATTTCCCTGAAAATAACTACAAATATCTTCCTAGGTTTGATGGAGAATATGGTAACATCACTGCCGAAAAACACATTCAGAATTTTGAAAAATTCGCAACCCTTTTGAGGTTGAAGAAGATGATGTCAGTATCAGGATTTTTTCTTTATCTTTGCAAGGTGAAACTAGGAAATGGTTTAAGAACTTGCCAGCTATGAACATTTTCGATTTTCATCAATTTTTTAAAGTGTTCCTTGATAGATGGGTGATAAAGATAAATAATTTTCTGATATTAGAAGAATATAATCAATTGGAAAGACGACAAGGGGAAATAGTGCAACACTTTTCAGCTAGATGCAATCAAGTATACCATTAAATCCTGCTGATATAAAACCGCCTCCCGGTTTAGCTCTCTTACACTACCTGAATGCCTTTGATCCAGAAATGGTATTTCCATTGAGAGAAAGGAACACTACAACACTCGAAGAAATGCAGGATAGTTGAATAGCTGTGGAAGCTAATTTGCTGGTCAAAAGGTCAAAGTTGAAAGAAGAAGTGAGGGAGAACATTGAGAAGGATTGTCTAGCATCTTCAGAAGTGAAGCTTGACATTTTGGTAAGAAAAATGTAAAAAATGATGCAAAAGATCATCATGAGAGATGAACTTGTTGTTAAAAACACCATGTCCCACTTATTGTAGAAGAAGAAGAGGTTGTTGAGCCTAACCATTCTGCTGCTAATTTTAAATACCATAGATCAGAAAGTGATTGTATTATGTATTCATTTATGGATAGCCATGAAGATGGATTTGTAGATCAACCCATGGAGGATCAATCTACTGATCTAATGTGTATGTTTGATGTCATTCCTTATAATGATGAGTTACATAAGTATGGTCAGTATGATGATGATTATGTTATTGAAATGGAGGCTGACTCTACAATGAAATCAATGACATATTGTTTGGAGGAAGAAACTTCATTACGACATCTTAGATGTAGCACTCAACCTATGCATATCAATCATGACAGAAATGAAGAGAATCCATAAAATTTCAAATCAAGTGAAAGGTCTTTTCCTTTATGTTTTACTTGATTTCAATTACTGAGAGAAAGCTTTCCAAAGATTAGAAATCAGTGGTCTTTCACTTTTTATGTTGAGCACGGAGAAGATCATGAAACTCTTGACCAGGACTCCTTACCGTTGTGTTTCTCTTCTTTTGAAATAATAAGAGCAAACTATAAGGTTACCAAGCAATCAAATAAGCAAGTTGACAACAATCGGCAAGCTTCTCTTGAATTTGTTGAGAATGTTGTTTATAATATAGAACCTTTTTTCTGTCCAAAATCACCATTACTAAGCAACATTCAGTTTGAAAATGCAACTAAATGTGTGGAACATGAAGAGTTTATAGAAAATCATGTAGCCTCATTGGAACCAATGTATGACAAATTGCAACAGTCCTCTCAAGTTCTCCTTGATCCATTAAATGATGTTGTGGATGGTATCTGTAATCAATGTCCTTCTCCATTAGTTAACTAGGAGCTTCAAAACAAATATGACATGAATTTGATCAGGCAGTTGGCTTCATTGTCTTGTTTAGCAGGAGTCCCATTACAAAGCTCATCCAAAAATTTGCAATCTACATCTGTTTCGCTTGAGAATGACAAACTTCATTTTATAAAACAACCAATGTCTAAAAAGGAAGAAGATTCTTGTCTCATTGTTGTCTTATTATATTTATAGATTTTGTACACATGTTTAGTGGACCCTTGGAGTGGCCTAGGTTTTGTTTTTTCTACCTGCTCAAGGAAAGTATGAGCATAATTCAAGTAAGTAGCCTTTTGCTGGGTTGGTTACACTGGAGGAATCAGTTCACATGATTGTATATATATATCTTCAGTAGGTGGATGGTTATCATCAGGATTTGAAGCTCGAGGTGAAGGCCCTATGATCTCAATGGTCTACTACTATAAGTAAGTTCAGTTAGTGTTTTTTTTGTAGTAAAGTCAGTTAGTCAGTTAGTTTTCAGATTTGAGTTAGTTTTTTCATTTTGACTCCATGCCCAATTAATAAGGGTACTAGTTCTACGGTGTTCTTGACACCTCCAAGTAGCTCCCATCCTCAGTTGGAGCCAATTTTAGTCTGATTCAGTTCTGCTTGTCACTAATGATCAAATATACTTTTACCAAGTTTTGTTAGGGGTCTAAAAGTCAAATTTTATCATGTCATTGGGTTATAAAAATAAAATTTGTTCATTGGTTAGTGTGTTTAGGGTTATTTCCACTCTCTCAAGAATTTCACATGCCAGCCACTTTCATGACTCAAATAAATGCATCATCATTAAGAGACTGTAATCATCATGTCAATCATAACCGTCATGATTTCATTCAGTTCAGTGTCTCCATTAGATCATTAGGGTTTCAAGGTCACTAAAACTTTCATTTCATGCATAAAATATGGCGAATGAGGAGTGATAATAAGAAATTTTCTTCAATAAATTTTGATTTCAAATGTAATTTTATGTTTTTATATGTAATAAGTACTAAAAGGTCCCAAAAGTGCATTGCAGAAAGAAAGAGACCAAAACCTATTAAACGAGGATTTGGGTTTTAAAGACAGAATTGTTATGGAAATAAATGCATCATCATTAAGAGACTGTAATCATCATGTCAATCATAATCGTCATGATTTCATTCAGTTCAGTGTCTCCATTAGATCATTAGGGTTTCAAGGTCACTAAAACTTTCATTTCATGCGTAAAATATGGCGAATGAGGAGTGATAATAAGAAATTTTCTTCAATAAATTTTGATTTCAAATGTAATTTTATGTTTTTATATGTAATAAGTACTAAAAGGTCCCAAAAGTGCATTGCAGAAAGAAAGAGACCAAAACCTATTAAACGAGGATTTGGGTTTTAAATACAGAATTGTTATGGAAATCAATGAAGACAGGGAATATTGGTTAGGCAAAGTCAATGGGCATCTAGAGAAGCTTCTTGAAAATTTTAACAAGGAAAATCAAATGTTGAGGCACATGGCCCACCACTATCAAACAAGGAATCAGATTGGACAAATCAAAATCAAGAAACTGAAAACAAAACTGAAAGAAGTCCAAGACAAGAAAATGGAGTCAAGAGAAAGGGATAAAAGAATCAAATTGGTGGCTGAAACGTACAAGTATGTTTATCCTATCATCCATAGCATCCAATGAGAAAATTTTGAAAATTTTGGAGCAATTTGAATTTTTTATGAAATTTTGCGGGAAATGGCACACAGAAGCATCACGCAGAGGCATGCCCTTTCTCCCTGGACATCCAAATGAAGTATTTCCTAAATGTATGCGTACATAATGATGAGTAAATGCCAAATCTTAGCTTATTTTTTCATAAAAGCCTCCTATTCTTATCAGAAACTCAAAAATCGTCACCTTTTTCGTGCATTTGCAATTAAATCTGGATTGGCACAATGCTTCTAAGTGAGGTTGTAAAAATTAAGTTTTGGAGGCCTTTCCATGGGTATGTTTTAGATCTTGATGGTTCATTGGAAAGTAGAATCCTGGGGCTACGTGACCCAACTTTAAGAATTCATAATGGACTCCTAAAAGTCAGCCAAAATCAGCTCTCGTGGGTCATTTTAAAAAATTCAAGATGTTCTGGAAACTAGACAGACAAGGATATTTTATCAGTATTTCATATTTCAATTTTGACTTCAAGAATGCACCCAAAAATGGTCTCAAACATGATTCTATGCTTCTGCAATTTTCTAAGATTTTAATTAAAATTTTCACTGTGTAATTTTCCAGAGTTTCTAGTTTGACTTTTGTAAAAGTCAAAAGGTGAAACTGGATGAATGTAAATGGTCAAATTTAATTGTAAATGGGTTACTTTATGGGTTAATAGGTGTCTTATCCTCCATTTAATTCTTTGGATAAATATCTTGTGATAGTTAGATAAAAGATGAAATGGTTGAGTAACCTCCCTAGTATGTAGTAGTGATCATGTAGGTGCATGTATTTGACTTTATTTGTTGGAAATTCAACCTCCTAGGGAGAATTTTGACTTCAGAGCCTATATGAGACCTTTTGTAATAATTTTCAACGGTTGGATGTAGTGGAATTAAGCCTTGGATGCTAGTGTAACTGAGAATTTGGCAAGAAATAATAGACAGAGTTTGCGGCTATTATAGTGGGATTCCTGTGGTATGTGTTTTAGCAGTGTTTTTCCTTTTGTGATCATAAATTTGAATTTATTCTATCTTTAATTTCCATTTCCATCTTTCATGTGCTTGTTTCCTAAGATAATAAATAGAATTCATTCATGTAATCCTCTGTTTTGGAGAATCTTTCACATTATCATTCATTTTTCTTCTAATATAATCGAATTCATGAGACTCATGATCGTTTAAATGTCCTACCTATCTCCCATATACATAATTACAACCCTAAAGTGATAAATTACGTTCCTACCTTGCCCCATTACATCTCTACAAATCTGATTCTCAAAGCTTAGACCTAGCTCCCTAGACCTAAGCCATCATCCAGCAAACAATCAAAATCAAATAAAACCCTGATGTAAACATATCTAGCCTAAAATCCTTTACATCTCAGTCATCTATTGGTTACAATTTCATAGAGAGAGCCCTCTATGGTTTGGTAGGGCTAGCTACCAAACTAAAATCTTGGTCTGTTGTTACCTCCATCGATTCCTCTTAGCCTAGGATTTTGTGGGGGATAACACAATGCACACATTGTTAGAATAGATTAACGTATGAAAGGGGGTGAAAATGGCCCATGCTGCCGAGGCTAGATTCCTGAGAAGTGACTCACATCATCGGCATAACCAATTTACAGTGTGGAGGATGGATCCATTTGAAAGGTGCAAAAGACAACAAATGAGATGATGCAACCTACATAAATGCGTGACAGAAATAAATACATGTAAATCAATGGGATATGTTATGGGTAAAATTTCTTAAGGTAGAGTGCATTGTGAGGATTAAGAAGAAGTTGGCCTTCAAAATCCTCAAGAAGATATGCCCCCTTTCCTAAGTCCATACAATTATGTAAGGTCCTAGCCATAACGATTCGAACTTCCCATGTCCTAGGGCATCATGGGCCTAGTCATACACGATAACAAGATCACCTTCGTGGAAGGTACGAGGGTGGAATTTTCGGTCACACTGGGATTTGGTGCAGTTTTTGACTACTTCAATAATTTTCAAAGAAAAACAACAGCCTTTAGAGGCATTCTCAAGCATGATAAGTCATTTTTATGTTGGTTGGGTGTCAGGGAGAAGTTTGACTGCTAGGTATAGGGAAGGGATCTCTCACACTCAATCGGTAAGATGACCTCTTTGCCAAAAACAAGGTGGAGAGGAGTAAATGCAATGGTGGTTATAACAAAATTTCTATGGGCCCATAAAGCTGGGAAGAGAATAAGATGCCAGTTGGTATTGTGCTTATTCACCATTCACTGAAGCATCATTTTGAGAATATTATTTACTGCTTTAACTTGTCCATTGCCTTGGGGGTAATAAGACGATGAATACTAGTGCTGAAAGCACAACAACGAGGATAGCTCACACCATACCTCATCTTCAAAATGTCGGCCATGGTTAGAGACCAATTGTTTTTGAACCCCGAATCGAGAGATAACATGGTTAAAAAAGAAAAGAGCCATGGTAGTTGCTATGTTGTTGAACATAGGCATGGCCCCAACCCATTTGCTAATATATTCAACCACCATGATAATATACTTATGGTTATTAACATATGGTGGTCTACACTCCATAAAATCAATGGCCCATTTGTAGAAAGGATTGGTTGCGATGACGGGATGAAGGGGAGTCAATGGGGTTATTGACTTTGGGGGAAAATGCTGAAAATTGGGGTAGTGTTTGACTACCTCAATGAAACCATTGAAGGGAGAAGGCCAAAAGTAACCAGTGCACATGAATTTCTAGTTAGTAGCCATACCAGAGAGGTGAACCAACACAAGCACCACTTTGATATGCATTGAGCACTTGCTCTGCTTTAGAATGAGTGAGACAACGACGAAGGATAGAATCAACATCGTGACGTTAAAGATCATCACCGATGAGAAGGTAATGAGGGGCCTGGTATCGAATTTGTCATCGATCATCATGAGTGATGTGGGGGCCAATTTCGGGTTTCGCATATATGTGAGAATATCCCTGTACCAAGGATCATCCAAAGTGATGGCAAAAAAGTGTTCATCAAGGAGATTGTGATTAACCCACGGATCATGTGCACCAGTGGGAAATTTAGAAATGAATTCGGAAAGGACCAAACCTTTCTTACTCTTAGGTGTAAGAAAGTCAAGATCGAACTCCTGGAGGATAATGATCCAACGAGCGTACTTCCCATTAATGATTCATAGACTCAATAGGATGGTCATGGGGTTGGATTTTTTCATGACCCTAGTGGTATGCTTAAGGATATAGTGACGAAGCTTTCGGACCAAGAACACAAAAACTAGCACCAACTTCTCTTCATGAGACTAGTTCACGGGGGGGGCCTATGAGGTTCTTACTGACATAGTAGATAGCATGCTCATTCTGATCATCATCTTCTTGAATAAGGACCCCAGCTACTGAATAGGCAGAAGTTGAGATGTACACGATGAAATCCCACGTGAAGTCAAGGGGACTAATCAAGGGAGCGGAAGTGAGAGCACACTTTAGGGCATCAAAAGACTATTGATCATAATCATCCCAAATAAATGGAATGGTTGAGTGAAGGAGCCTAAGAAACCCATGTGCGGTGGTTGCATAGTCAGGGACGAAGCTGTAAAGGAAGTTGGAATTGCCTTAGAGGCTTTGTGACTGGCGCAAGGTATGAGGATTTGGCATCTCAAGAATGACTTTAACTTTAAGGGGGTCAAGAGTGATACCATATTTTCACATGATGAAGCCTAATAGGTGGCTGACAGGAACACAAAAGACATATTTCAATGGATTAAGATGGATGTTATACTTGCGACATCGGAGGAAAATGGTGACAAAATCATGAATATGTTGCACGTAAGACTAGAGCGAGCGATGAGATCGTCAATTTAAGACAGAATAATATGTGCCAATTCATGAAAACAGTATGACATGGCCCCGCTAAAATGTGGCTCTACCATTCTTCAAACTGAACGACATGACCTTATAGGCAAAGGTTCCCCACAGAATAATGAACAAAAATTTTAACTCATCGACACTTTAGATACTGATATGGTTGTACCTAGAGAATCCATCCATAAAATATAGAACCTTGTGCCCTGCACACTCATAAATGATTTGATCAATAAAGGGTGTGGGAAAGTTGTCTTTGGGACAGGCTTTGTTCAAGTCATGAAAACTTGTGCACACATAAATGGTGACTTGCTTCTTGAGAACAAGAACTAGGTTGGATACTGATGTGGTATACTCAATGGGATAGATGAAACCAACCTACATGATCTTGTCGATCTCAGATTTGATGGCCTATTGATGGTGCTAGACCTGCCAACATGTCAGGGGATCTCCCCAGTAGGAAGTCCCAACTAGACCTCATACCATTTAGGGTAGGAGTCCCAACATTGGGTTGTACGGTATCACCTTGACCGCAGTTGCACACATAGGAAATTAATATGTCCTTGTTGGTAGCAAGGGTGTGACATATGCAGCCAGCCAAGGAAGATGCATAAACAGTTCTAACACATGGAAAGTAAGGTGAGTGCACCCCTTGGAAACCTGTGAAAGAATGCATCTAAGAAGGGAGCACACGAGGAAAGATGCATCACAAACTGGAAAGCAAGTAAGCTAACAATCCAAAGCGATGGTTGAACCAACAACACACCTCAATAAGATTCATACATACTTATACAAAAAGATTCCATACATGCATGCATAAGCAAATAGATACATACATCATTAGAGTAAACAAGATAGCTGAAATACAATAACAACATATGCATGAAACATGCTAGCTCTATTATATTAAGAGGTGAAAGTTCCAATCATATAGTAAAACCATGACCAACCACTAGTCTTGATAGAGGAACATTACAGTCACTGCTACCTACTCCTCCAAAGAGATGTACTAGCTCTAAACTGTGGAGAAGCCAAGGCTCGTTATAATACTCTCCAAGATTTCTCTAAGATAATCCTATTGGAAGCTTGGTTTACCAAAAGCCTGTACAATGAGTTATGAGGGACTATATATAGCAAAGTGTGGGGTGACCTTTGACATTCCCCTTTGTGATTGTTCATCTACCCTCATGACTCTTCAACTACTCTATGACTATTACATTCAATTATCGACCCTTGAACTTCCACATGACAAGATGTTATATAAAATCTACAAATGTACCCATGTGAGACAAAATAGGCTTGAGAAAGCCATGCAAGACATCACTAAGGCTCATAAAACTGTGGGAAGACCAACCCTTCTACATCCTCATGATGGTCAATGGTGGTAAACTGATGCCAAGCTTGGTCCTCTGTGATGGTGTCTGTGCACTCAATGGTGACATCCTGCTGAAAGCGAACTCTTACCTCTGTTGCATCTAGGCACACTGATATAGCTCATTTTCCCAACTTTTCTGTTAACATGTGCATCATCATCTTGAGTGCAGTTGGACTAGCAACATACTTATGCATAGTTCTTGTGTTTATCTCCAAGTGTGTGTTGGTGACGATGCACATCAACTTGTCAAAATACATCTTCAGCTTCAGTCGGACTTGCTTCTTTTCTTCACCTCAGTGAGTGTTCCAAATGGGTGGGATCGCATACATGCGCATAATCAAATCCATGCTCATGAACACCCTTGCATGAGATTGACGACACTCCTCACCCTATTTGCTCCATTCCAACTACTGGATGGGTCCATAACCTGTATGGGCATAGTTTCATTAGTCTGTGCATGTTGCACCTCCTACTGTGCCTGTTCCTGCTGCAATTCCTTATATTGCTTGTGCAACTATTGTTCTTCATTGAGTTTCCACTTCAGAACCTGTAACTCCTTCTCTGTATCTCTCTTTTTCTTTGCATGATCCTCTTGTCGTGTTGTCATCTCATAGCCTCAGCCTCCAAAGTTGCTTTCATCACAAGTTGATATGCTTCAACTTGCAACTTTTCTCCACCTCTATGCTTTCAACAACCTCCCTCTTACATTTGTCACACACAAGTGTGCTACCCTCTATTGCTAATGATGGTACTACTCGCTATGATTCCACTATCATTTCATCTTGATATCCTTGTCCATGAACAACTTGATATCTCCATTCATAGGAAAGTTCATAGGCACTTTATCGACTGCATCCCCAATTGTGCTCTCAATGGTGTCTTTGACTCTGCTCTCCTAGAAGCCATTGTAACTATGTTGCTGAGAGGTAGATGAACACCTGCGATACCTAGAGACATAACAACACTGATGGAAAGAAATTTTCAGTTGAAAACCAAAACAAGTTGAAGGACTGACATGCGACATACATGTGTAAATGTCTATGAAGATTGCTTAATTTTCACCACGAGGATGGGAGACTGACTACAAAAACTATGCAAGGCATAGTTCAGGCTATCGTGAGGCTAATTGACTACTTGAATTGTGTAATGCATAGTCCAGCTTGGCCTGCTGAGGACTGAAACTATGTAATGCACACTTTCAGTCTGTAGTGACATGCAAACCAGAAAACTACATTGCGTAGTTTCTGCGGCCAACAAGGCACTGCTTCCTAGAATTGTGCAATGTAAGGTTGAAGGTTAGTGTTGGGCTAGATTTCCTTAATTTCTAGAGGGAAGGCAGAGACTTCACTTCCATAAATGCACAATGCTAGCCAAGCAAGGCAAGATCTGGGCTAAGGAAGCCCAGACCCATCGACGGACAACTGAAAACATGAGAAGTTTGAATGCATGGTGAAACTGAGTTTAAACAAGAATGAATGATCATGCATGCAAAAAACAAGTGCATGATTCAGAAAACAGGAAAGTATGGATGTGTGTGAAATGAGTCATTACAACAGTGACCGTCAGTGCGAAAACATTGTCATTCATGTGATAGCAATGAGATGCGAATGGAAACTGAAATGGTGCTTCTATAAGCTAACATACATCAAAACAACAAAAAGAACTCATCAAAATCAAGCAGACAACACTCACACAAAGAGAAACACAAAAAGCGACAAAAGCACAGCAGAAGACATGAAAAGCAAACATACCCTGAAACAACTAAGCTGAAAGTGTTGAAGACTCGTCGATGCAATGTGGGATGTTAGAGCTATAAGGTTGATGTGAGGAATGAGATCTACAATGTCCAGTTCATGAGTTTTGATAATATTGAGGTTATGATGCGCATGCCACAAATCTAGGAAAAAGTGACAATTGTCGAGAGGCTTCTAAATTGAGCTTTGCATGTAACTTCCAACTACTAAAAATAGATCCATAGATCTAGGGATTCCTTTTTCATGTTGCCTTTTACTATTTCAGGAAGAGAAACACATGCATGCAAATCAGTTTTTCTCGGTCCCTGAGGGAACTCGTCAACGTGAAGGCACGTGCAACAGCCTTCTTGACTGAGAGTGATCCAAAATCTTTTGCTTATAGATGTGTTAAAGAATTACATGCATAAATTGTAGCTTAACATAGAAAAATTAATGTGCGCATGAGAGAAGAGGAGAAACGCATAAAACATGAAAGAAGACAACAAGACTTGATAACAGAGTTTGTCTGACTTGGAATACGTCTCCAGGCCCTGCTCGATCAATGGGGAGGCCTTCATTCATTAAGTGGCATGAGAAAGAAGAGTACAAGCATCAGTTACAAAAAGGAGTTTTATACCTCCATACTGAAAAATGGCCGAAAAATTCAGAACTATAATGGAGAAATGGACAATGCCACTATGTTCATGGTGTTGAGAAGTGATGAAACCATATAAAATTTGTCAAATTCTGACAAAGTGAAAATTCGGCCCTCCTGCAAAATTCTGCCTCGAACTGCGTGCACTGCCTCCTCTGCCTAGGCACACCGACAAACTGCATTTAAGGATAAAAAGGGTGGCAGATTCTTCAAGGAAACCTTTGTAGCACAGTTGGTAGAAAGTCCAGTTAATATGGAGGAGGTCGGGCGGTGAAACCCCGCCTCCTCCTTTTTGCATAACAAAATCGTTTTTAATACATTACAAACAAATATTTTTTTTAATTAAAGTTTTTGGTTGGGTCAGGCCTGCCTTGGGCGGACCACCCACCATACGTGCCTCCTAACAATGTTTGTAATAAACTACATGTTGGGCATGGTTGGGTCCATGACCCAAGGGTCGGCCCACCACCCACTATATTCAACGTCATGGTTGTTAAGCCCCGTTCCATGGGATCCATGGTGTGGGGTGGTAGGGTCATGGCCGCCCACCCCGGTTTGTTTACAAAGTTCCGTGGGAGGGGCCAGGGGCTATAGCCCGCCCCTCCACCAATTTTTATATGGTGCAGATAAGGGGTGGCGGTGTTGGTGGCCCGCCACCATTTTTTTTATATTTTTTTTGTTATATAAAAACAAAGTATGCATATTTGGAAATTCGGTTTTCGACTGAAGGTATCTTTTTAATGAGGCAACAATTTTTCCCGGAATCTGGCTGGAGTTGGCCACATTCTATCTACTGGAAAAAGTCCAAATTGTGCCTTCATTAATCCTGCCCAGTCATCAAATGTCAACCCAACGTTTTCTGCCTCTATCTTCTTCATCCTAACTCAGATTGGAGTGCCATTCACATCTTTGGAATCAAGGCAACGAG